>VXBH01005464.1:0-40930 GCA_013400035.1 Rynchops niger
GATTCTATGATTCTATCTCCTGAATCCACCTCTGCTCTCTCTCTGCTCAGCACTTGGATATAAATTTGTCCAGTCAAGCAGAGACCAGGACTGGTGTTTAATGCAGTCTTGTAGTTTTCACAGACTTCTCTCCTGACAACATCTTTTCATTGACAGAAATAAATTGCGGAATGGTCTGCAAGTTTACAATGTGAAGACATCACTCTCTTCCTGCTCCTTCTTGGTGAGTTTTTTGATATCTCTTACGGGTTATCATATGAGCCCACGTTGGCTTGCTGTGAAGCCAGAGGAAAAAACTCAATCCAATGCCGGTGCTAAAAGAAGTACGTGCCCATACCTTGTGCTTTTGCGTACCCGACTGCTGTTGGTACTTTTAACTTTATCCACACAGATATATCCTGCTCTTCTGCACTTCCATTTCTGAAAGTGCAGGTGATGGCAGAGGTTACGTTAATAGGAAGTAACCATAAGTAAGGAATTCCCAAATTAATTGGTAGTATTTTTTCCTTGCAGTTCTCTCCACATGTTTTGTCTCATCCAGTGTTTTTTCCACTACATCTTTCAGAAAGTTACAAGACTGAAAGACCAAACTGATATGAACTTGTTGGGAAAATGCCGGAATGTCATACTTCAGCAAAAACTGATGGGGAGGAGACAGGAGAATGAAAATAGGACTAAATGTCTCATTAATTTTACAGAGACCCCTTTAGGAGGAGCCTATGATGGATAGTAGAAAAAACATACAGCAATAACACTCAGGGAACAATAACGTTTGTAGAAGTTACGTGTACTGTGGTAAAAAAAATGATGGAAATCAAACAACGGCTTCAGGTCAGTGTTTGGGATGAAAGAAGGCGGTATGAAGTCATGGTCGCTTTTCAACACGTTCTTAAACCAGATACTGAGTAGGTTAGATGAATTGGGAGACGAGACTTTAGGTGATCTAGAGTTAAACTCCTTAGCCCACTGATAGCACTGTACAAGTATCACACAGGCTTGAATAAAAGGCGGTACTCTTCATTACATCGGATACCGGTCAATTCAGACTCATAAATGCCAAGATGACAAAGGGGATGAATCTTGGTTAAGCAATAAAGGGTTAAAATACAGCCATGGTGAGGCTGTGAGCCAACTCTTACGTACATTTAGCGGCATCAGGTGCCAACGACTCCTCTTGAGCTGTGATCAGCGGCATTAGAGAACGCTGAAGGAAGATGAGAAGGGAGTTTTCTGAAAGATGAAAGATGAGAAATGGAATGATTCGGGATGGTACAAGAGGAACAGGATTTAAAAGTCAATGTACAGGGCTGGTTACACCTGAAAATAACATGATGGTGAGATATTGCTGAAAACAGGGAGGCTTGAATGCAAACCAAAAGCATATATAAGCACAGCCATGGTCACTTTGAAGCAAGAATCAACCACTAGTCAGACGGGGGATTATTATGAGCCCAAGTTGGGCTTAATGGAAGAAATTGTCCTTGATGAGAATGACCAGCAATACTGTACTCCAAAGATCTGACAGAATGCCCCAAGATTAGAAGACATAATAGTAGATAAATTGATGTATATTTGAAACTCTGTAAGAAGATAATCTTGATTCTTGCTGGTTTTTTACCATTTTGGGGAAGTAACAGGTGCAGGGCATTACAAATAAGCAGACTCTAGCACGTGTAAGCCATTGTTAGACTACACAGAGACTTACTTTATTGCTCAGTAAGACACTGACTGGCAGAGTTCTTCCAGGCCCTTTGATTCGCAGTCATTATGGAAAAGCATTCTAAGCCTAATGTGGGTGTTCTAGGCTTCAGCTTGCTAGCCTTCCCTCTTCTCTTCCTGAATTTTCTTCACACCTGGTTTCTTTCCCTGCTTTCTTGACAAAGGTGTCATTGCTCACATCAACCAGGTTATGAACTGCTTGGACAATCTTCAAAACTTGGCAGAACTGGTCTCCTTTGGAGAATAGACCATGGAGTAACTCTAAGTAGGTTCTGGCATCAGACATCTCACGATCTTACTGCCGAAGTTCACCGATATGTTATCAGATTGTTTAGCGAAACGAGGCTGTCTTTCACCCCAGCAAACGAGACATGGGTGGATACAGGCAATTTTTTGGGGACCTCCTTGGGGGGTTTCTGTGTTAACCTATTCTGATAGTGATGCAGGAAAGAAATGAGCGCCATAGTGTATATAACAGATGTTTAATTGCACCTGGGGAAACATTCATTATGGGTATCATTCACACCATACTTTACCTGTTCCTCTGGTGTACACCTGTGTGTTAGTAGTGCACGTGGTGGTAATGTGAGAAACTCTCACTACCAGCCTTTTAAATTTTACTATGCCCTCTTTTTTAAAATGTGCTAAATTAGATACAGAAACAAAGAAACACACCTAAATAAACAAAGGAACATAAGGAACACGAGCAATGCCACACTGCCAGAAAGAGCAGGTGGAAATGTAAGTTTAAGGGCTATTAAAGCACTGCGAAATTTTTCAGTGTGTCACAATTACAGGAACACCTGGGTCAAATAAATTAGGACTAATCCATTGGGGGTGTTCTTTACAGTCTACTCTGGCCCCAGAATGGTTTGACCCTAACCTGTAATTCCGAACCAAAAAAAGAACAGATTACAAGGAAAAGCTTCCCGGTTCAGGTGGCTGTTGTCAAGGTAATCCATTGCTGTGTAAGAGACTGCAAAGGAGGCAGGGAAAGAAATGTCTCTGTGGGCCTTAAAGAGGAAATTCAGTATGTATACGTGTTTGGCTAGCATGTGAAGCTTGATAAAGGGCCTGTCTCTGATTGCCATTTAACTTCAGCCATAACGAAGACAGCGCTGATGTACAACTAGAGAAAAGTTTGGGTATGAGGGCTATTTTCTGAAAATTGTTCAAATACTAGGTCAAATTTCCCGATTTCCAAAGACGGAAAAGACATTCCGGTCGAGCTATATGTCTGTAGCTTTAAGGTAAAGTCCGCAGGAACACCCCTTTCCCTTTGCTCCTTGGGAGGGAAAAGGAACCGGCAGACATGAACTGTCCCAGAGAGCAGTGAAAGCTGTGGGCTTTGTATTGATGCACATCATATACTGGTCCCACCAGCAGGAACATCTCAACCTCTGAATTTCTTGCCACGCGTTAGCTGACACTTCTCCTGTGGGTTCCTTTACCTTCATTTTATCCACCACAGCAGTGGAGCAGACGTCCCTTGGACCTAAAAGAGAATCAGAGAAAGGTTGGAAACTGTTCTCCACTCCTGACCATTCTGCTCAAGATACTGTGTTTTCCTCTTTAGAAAAGCAATCATTAGTTAAGAGAACAGACAATCACCTCTCTACATTCTTCTTGTGGCACAGCTTTCTGCCAAGAAATTTTCACTGTTGCAGGGATAATTATTTAAGGTCACAAAGTTTGATTTAATTATAGGGTTAAAAGTGGTTTAAAAGTAAAAAACAAATTTCAAGGTAGCTATATATATTAACTCCTGCTGTAGTACGTAATAACAGCTCCAACAACTATAGAACTGATACAATAGCTACCATCCTAGCACGTGCACACACAAATTAATCTTACCTAAAATAATAAAAAAGCCAAAGCAAACCACTTGCAAATCTTCTGTGAAGTCAGAAAGCAGACGCATACTGACAGGGAAGCGTGGAATGGTGCTTTCTTTGCTGAATAATATGCAACAGCCTTGACAAACAAATACGTGAATGCCTGGAAACACATTGAGCCTCATTTGCAAAGTTCTAATATATCTAAGGAAATTCGAAGAACATAAATTCAACCTTTTTAATAACTATGCCAGCACTTAAAACAAAGGACCTTTTAAAACAAGAGTTCCTCCTTTTTACAAGGGTTCTCCTCCCTGTTGGGCTTAGGCAGTAATATCTCTGCTTCTGAAAACAGATCATCTAAAATTTATTATCCCAATCTACATGGAAGGAATCCTAATACCACAAATAAACTGAATCGGAGTACTTCGAGGACATTGATGAATGGCAGTTGAAATGAAAGAAAGAGAAGACTGGACCAAGAGAAACAGTATTAACATGTTCTTTACTTCAAGAAAACAACAAAAAAGCCATTCTTAGCAGGATGTGATTATTATCTCTTTAGAAAGACCAGAATGTGAGTTCTGTTAAAACGTGGGCAAGGTTGTAGGATGGCCCATCCCCTTGAACAGAAGCAGAACCCAAAGTCGAATAATCCTTGTTTCAAAACACAGCCCTTTGAAGACGGGTGTTTCTGAAGGGATGAACAGTTGAAGATGAGCTTAGGGATCACAAACTGAATCCATAAAGGCTCCAAATGGTACATCAGGAAGCTGAACCCTGCATTTATCTAATTTGAAGTCTTTCAGAAGTTCATACAATTGCAGGTAGAAATCCACCAGTTTTTACTGGAAATACAAAGAAACATCAACGTCCTGATCTAAAAAGCTTCCCGTGTCATTTTTCCAGTAGCTGTCTTAAATATGGTGCTGTTAGGCGTATCCTGCCAGTAGAAGACAAATCTGTTTTGATTTCTGGGCAATATTTGTCTAGACCATAATTGACATGGTTTTGCCACAGTTTAAATTCTCATGAGGTTTTATAATTACCAAAATTTAGGCAATGAATATATTTACATATGTTCGGTACCTACAATAAATGAATCTGAACTGGAATATGAACACTTGCAAAAGGCAGAAGATGGTACACCAGCTTTATAAGCTTTACCTCAAGGTTAAAAGAAAACATTTTCAAGACACAGGATATCAATGTGACCCATATGTAGAAATTCTTGCAACATGAGAAATTGAAAGGATGTTAGAGTAAGGAACTACACATAAAAGGACAGTTTTACATACAATGGGATTGTAATGCCATTGGATTTGCTGTAATTTTGGAATTTGCAAAGAAATATTCTGTTGTAAATTAGACAGAATTTCCATTTTAACTTTGATGCATAAATCGATTCATGTGTACTTTTACATGTTCACAAGAAAAACGCCAGATTTTGTTGTAACGTTGTTATAAAGTCATCTGAGAATCCTTATGAAGTGGGCACATTTAATCTGAAGGAGTCTCCTAGTAAAAACTTGACTCTAAATATTTGGCATAGCGTTCCAGGAATAAACCCACAAAGATAAATGAATTTGCATAAAATTTAGTACAGATAACAGACATACTGCTCATCTCTCGCATAGTTTCCCTACTACTGTTGTTTCTAGTACCTTTCCTTATAGGGTTTGAGTCTAGAAAGAAAAGTAAATCCTGACTCACGTTTCTCAGCGACAGAGACATTTTCTACAAGTCCCAGCGTCAGTAAACAGCAATCAAGACCCTTTAGTTCAAAACATACCTTTTTTTTTTTTTTTTAGCTATGAATGGAGACCCTAGGCTTTCTATGAGAGCTCTGCTACATGTCAGTATTTTCCGTGATTTTAAAGAGAAACTTGGGCTTCTTGGAAGGCATTAAAAATTTCAGCCACCTAGAGCTGGAATTGCAGAGCAAACCGTCTTAATGCTTTGTTAGCAAACAGCTCTTGGCAACAGCACATCCTTTGATCTCGGCGTTTGCAGCTGGGAGGTTACTCGCGTTGACTGGGGAATGATCAGATGGCAGGAAAAAGATTAAGGCAAGAACAGAAACTCTGCAGAGTTTTAGATCCAGTGGATTTGACTTGAAAAGTGCCTTGCGAATGCAGAGACCGACTCCTTAACTGCTCTTGATGTCACCTTAATGAGGCTCTGCTGCCCTGAGCAAACCACCCTGATTTACAGCAGCTGTCAGAACAGCCCATCGCTTCTGTTTCTGTGAATTGTGCATATACAGTAAGTTCATGTTTTTCTTCATGTTCACTGAGTGCTTAGTTCTAGTGGAGGGAGGGAATTCTGAGACATTTTGGCAAGGGCCAAATTAAATTTCTTTTTCTGAGCAGAGTCTATTTGTGCTGGCCGGAGTAGATGCGACGCTGAAGGAAGCAGATCTCTCTTAGATTCCTTGCCTGCAACAGGTACCAAGTGTGAAAACCCACGCAAATGAAGCAGACCCATATGAAAAGTTGGTGCAAGTCCCATCGAATTGAAAGCCGTGAGACATACAGACAGAAAGTTTAATATCTGAGTCTGAACAACTTGATGTTTTAACATCCTTTCAGTTATTTTGGCAAAGAAGACTAGTTATGAAATTGTAGGACACAGGTTTTGGGAACTACACGCCCCGCCGCGCAGAACTGGAGCCTTTCTGATGGATGTGAAAAAAGATGAAAATGCAGAATGTGGGAGCTTAGTTTAAGGCCAAAGGGCCAACCTTGCCATGGTTGAAAGCATTTGAGGTAGGGTGCTGCCAAGTGGGAGAAGGAAACGGGGGCTGAGCAACCATTTCTGAAATGAGCCAGGAAGAAGGGTGTTAGAGTAGGAGAAATTTGAAGCCAGGACCTGCTAATACAGGAAATTCACATAGGACCTGAAAAAAAACCCCGTAGCAGGAACAAAGCTGTGTTAACTGAAAATGGATAGTCACAATGAGGAAATTGTGTTTTGTCATAAAGACCAAAAACCAGACCAAGCCAACGGGAGAGCACTGGGCAGTGGCAAAGGAGTTGACATAGACTTTGGCTGCCTGCTAAAAAGGTGTTCTTGCCTTAAGCCACTGACCTTGTTTTTTAAAAAAGCCTTTCTAGGACTATTCTACAGCAAGGCGCAGAGTCTTTTCTTTTGCTGTGATGGTAATGATAGTCCCTGGGAGTGGGCCACAGTTTAGTGAATGTGAGTTTCAATCGTTTGCAATGAAATGCAGACTTACGTGTTTCCTCGTTGCCAATACGCTCAAAGCGGTGGATCAAAAAAATCAGGCGGCTGCTGGTAAATGCTGGGAAGCCTACTATGAAGTCTGTCAAGTTATAACTGTTAGATTATAAATGCACCAATGGAATATGATTGTTAACACATTGTTTAATGGATAATAAAAATGTTGGTACTCCCAGAGACTATTGTGAAAATTAACAGAGACTTGCAGATATTTAAAGAGTGCCTAGAAAAAACAAAATGCTGGTAAAACCAGCTTTATGTTTTATATGCATACACCTGTGAATTTATTTATTATTTTGGCTGTTGAGTTTAATATTTGCAAAGGCTACAGTTTTAGTTTAAATGAGAGTTAAGTGTTCTTGCAGCTCTTGTAGCCAGATGTGTAGGTATGAGTTTACCTACAGGAATAAGTCGTCGTAGCTTGAAAGGGATTGAATGAGGGGGGTGAAGAGGACCAAAGGACCAAGCTCAGTTGTAAAGAAGGTTTTTATCTCCTCTCCTGCTCCTTTTCCATGCCACCGTGGCCATCCCTAAGCTGATTCCTCAGCTGTGGAGTGGTCCCTTGGAGGCAGTTGCAGGCGCTAAGGAGAAAGATGAGGAGCTGCAGAAAGGAAAGGAATTATGTGAGCTCCATGTCCCTGCTGGCTCTGGCGAGAAAGAATAGGCCTGAAATGCAGCCAGGAGGAGTCATTCCCAATCACTAGGTAGTGAGTTTGGGGCAGTTAATCACCAAAAAAATGATTGTCTGGGGCAGTTTGGGGTATCCCAGCTCTGGAGGGTCTTTAGGTACCAGCCGAACAAACGTTCTCAGGAATAACCCAGCTAGAGCTGATCGTATCCTGGGGCAAGAGATAGACCAGATGACTTCTTAACTCCCCTTCCCAGTCTATTTTTCTGCAGCTGTAACTCTGACCCGTCCCTTGTACAGACGGTATGTGCTGCAGTGCTGGCTATAAAGCAATAATACCCAATTTGCCATCGCTGAAGAGGCCCATCATTCCTTATTCTAGCCGATGCAACAAGAGCAGAAACTATTTTTTTTATTTAATCTGTGTACATGAATCCCACTAACAACAATAACTTCCAGCAGAACGTCATGTGTCTGCTAAGGGACAAGAATGGGCCTCTAAGCATTTTTTACATTGATGTATTTTCACAGTCTTTTCCCCCCAAACTGACACGGTAAAAAACCCGATGGATACAAATAATAATGTTTGTTCAGAAAGGCAGGCAATAAACCTTTAACAAACAATGTCACTGTAACCCTTAAATAGTAATTGTACTGCCTAAGGCATCTGATAAAGGATTCTAGTGTTCCTGCTATATTGTGTCAGGCAGATGCATCAATCAAACTCCATAATGGACTAAATTGGGAAATAGGGTACTGGGAATAAACAGTTCTAAAAAGAGGTGAAACTTCGTGACAAGCAGCCTTAACAGAGCAATCTTGATTCTAAACATAGAAGCAATTTTAGGGCTTCTCTGGAGGCAAAGGACAATTACTGCCTAAACAAATAAACTAGTGTCTCACTACCTCAGGCATTCACTAAAGTTAGTTTGAAACACAGTTTTGAGACCTGACTAGTGGGGTTTCAGGGACGTTGTAGCTTGACCCATTAACTTTCATTGAACTGTATGTGGACATCCTTTTAGATAATCCATAAACTAAACTGGAACAGAATGAGAAAACTGGAATATGTTATGATTTTAGCACCAATTCTGCTGCCAACAAAAATAACTCGGTCTTAACTAAGATTGAGCATATGTCAGGCTCTGAATTTGAATCCGCATGCACGCTGCACGCTTATGGTTCTGAAGTTCAATAAAAGACCTGGACTTCAGCTTCTATTTGGAGTGTTTATTTAAATCTGTATGGCAAGCTGGCAGCGAATTTGACTGTTGAAAAAAGCATAATTAGAAAAAAGGGCTTATCTGGCCATTTAAACAGTATTGTGATGAGTGCGTCAGTGCCTTGTAGGTGAGTGTGGAGTCCAGAGCCTGCGGATTCGTGCTTGCACTCCTACGTGCACCATGTGCGGAATGGTATCACGCTACCACAGAGGAAAAAAAGAGTTTCCTGAGAGTTTTTCCTCCAGGAACAGTGGTTATTCAGGCTCTGAGAACAATTTTAAATGTCACAAGGATTTAGGTTTCTCTGAAATAGTTTAGCCTCTGTTGTAGCTTGTCGTTGAATTTTACCCCCAAGATTAGCCGACGAGATTTTCTGTAAGGAGTAGCTGAGCTACAACATTCAAATAGGCAGTTTATGTGAATATAATCAGCATGGTCCTCACGGTGCTGTGATTTTAATGAAGCCTTGAAGCTCATGCATAATCTTATTTGTGCTGCATCACCATCCTGTGACGTTCCATCTAACGCGATTTAACTTCGGATGCAAAGCTACACCAGCGCGTATTGCGGAGCAACCGTCTTTAGATGTGGCATCACGTTACTCCTGGGGTACGACTTGGTGCTTTTGCACCTGAGAACAACCTGGCTGATAAGCGGCTGCTCAGTTCTGATGTTGTTCTTCATCAGAAGAATTTAAAATAGCTCCTGAAGTCCTCACGTAGAGCCCTGTTTAAGTGGTTACATCTGCCTGAAGAGACGCTGCCCAGTCTCGTTGTTATACCATTTCCCATGCAGATGGCGTTAGGATTTGTGTGCACAAATATAAATACAGACGGAAAAATGGCACGTTACCTTCCCTCTCTACCAACCCAAGTGTGGGTAGGTTGCTTCTAGTAAGTTAATTTTATTGGTCTTTGGGTTTTTCTGGTTTCTTCTTTGCTAATCCAAGTGCAATGGTGTTTTCTTGGAGGTTTTCTTCTTCCTTCCCTGTGTTTGTTTTGGCATTGGTACCACGAATTTTTTATTTACTTTTCTTAGCTACTTCCAGTGTTTCTTCTGCCAATCAGTAGAGGCGCTTCTATGTCTTACTGTCATTGTGTCATTGTGGTATTTTGTGTAACTCAAGGAATGCAAGTTTCCTTTTTTCCCCCTTATTTTATTCACTTCCGTTTTATTTTCTGGTTTGGTTGGTTTTATTTTCTTACTAGTGTTGCTCTGACACTTCAGATCTACATCTCCCTACTGCTCGTTCTTCCTGTACATCCGGTCATACTTTGTCATTGTTTTGACAGCATAAAATATACTAACACGACTAGGCTCGGGGGACATCATTTATAGGAATGAGCACCCTTTCTGTACACATTCCTGTTGGATTTCCATTGAGTGAGTACACCTGTTCTTCTTCTAAAAAAAAAAGAAAAAGGAAGAATAAAAAAATACTATATGCTGTTATTTCTATTTTTTCAACTCTAGGAAAAACCCACCTAAAACTGGAAAGGATGGCACTGTACTAGAATTACCAAGCACTACAATACTCTAAGGCTGGAAAACGCACCCATACTAGATCAAAACAAGATCCACGTAATGCCATATTCTGCCTCCAACGGTGACCAAACCCAGAGCCCTGAGAAGAGTGTGAAGATGGGCAAATCTAGGTGATATTTCCACCAAGGACTTTCTCCGTCATTTGTGGCTTACCAAGCAACTCAGTTCAAAAGATCTACAATTTGTGATAGAGGGGAAATCCAAGTTTTCACACAAGAAATATCCAGTATTATTTCATGCAATTTTTTCCATGTTGTTATAAAAAATGTCTTTTAGTGCACTTCTGATATAACTGCCTATATTTAATTTTGCTATAAACACAAAAAGAGAAAAGCCAGCAATGCAAGGTAATTTATCTGTAGACTAAACCACTGTTTACTTTAATAATCTATACATAGGATGTTTTCTAAACTCCATTAGTTATAGATGATAAAAGCTTTTTGTTAGACAAAGTTTTGTTAGATTAGAAAGTGGATTTGAATGGTTTGAAGCTATTTCAAATTAAGTTTTCACAAGCTGTTTTGACATTTCTTCTCACAGGGTTCGAAGGTACAAAGGCACGTTGCAACAGGAAAGGGAAAAAAGTTTACCTTGTATGTAACCTCATGAGTTTTTAAGGTGTTTTTAAGGGAAATTAGGCTGGGTCTAATTTTATTCCTTGGAGTTTGATCTTCCCTAACGTTGCTTATTTGGTTGCAGTAGAGAGAACTGTTAAAGATCTCTGTAAATAGGTAGCAGCATTGCATTCCTCTCCGACATAGACCTTGTCTTTCCATCTATGAGGACAGCATCTAATATTGTACTACCGTCCTGAGAGGTGTTACTGCTGCCGGCCAAAAAGTCTACTATTTGGAGAGGGTAGAGCTAAGGAATACACTGTGAGTTTAAAAGTTGGTTTTGGTGTGAATTTTGCTAAAGCCTTCATACATCTGATGTGCGCTGATTCTTCTGATCGATCACTTAATCCATCTGGCATGAAGGTGGTTCACATTTCCACCTCATCATGATCAGTTAGGTCAAGCAGTCTGGGAAACCCTGTGGCAAAACCATCGTCAGTGCCAGACTGATAAAGCATTTAACTAGTCAGTTACTGGAGAAAAACGGGATAACAGTATATAAATCAAGCACAATATTTTAGCCTGAAAATACTCAATGGGATTAAGTTACATTACTTTTTTTTTTTTTCTTTCTGAAAAATAACATGATTAAAGCAATTTTGACAAAGATTAAACAGAAAACCAAGAACTTTATCTCAAGCATTGTAATGTGTCTTTACAGTTTATGTCAGAAGTATTAGGACTATGTAAAGTACATATTTTTTTACAGTTGAATCCTGTAGTTTCTCTTACAATCTTTTCTTCTTGAAAATCTTGCAGTGACTGCTAAATGAAGCGGTAAATTACATTCATGCATTCAATGCATTTATTTGAAGATTTTTCGTCTCCCATTTTTCTTTAAGTATCTGTTGTAACTTCTGAAACTCTTCCAAACAACTTCTGACAAGCCCTGAATATCATTAGCTTGATCACTCTGTTTTTTACTCATTTTTTAAACTAGTATTCCGATGACTGGTCTCACACATTAGTGTGAATCTGCCCATCATAATCAATGAATTGTAGTTTATTTGTTTAGTTGATCAGGAGTCACATTTCACACAGAAACTGGAAGATGTCCCTGCCCATGGCAGGGGTGTTGGACTAGGCGGCCTTTAGAGGTCCCTTCCAACCCAAACCATTCTGTGATTCTGTGACTTCAGAGAGGTTTTCTCCTTTTGCAATCATTACTATTTTAATCTGTCTACCAAAGACAGTGAAGTTTAGGGAACACTTCCACCTCTATCTACAGCCACCAAGTTAGCTATGGAATGGAAGGGACATGGGCAGGGACACCTCCCACCAGCCCAGGTGGCTCCAAGCCCCGTCCAACCTGGCCTTGAACCCCTCCAGGGATGGGGCAGCCACAGCTTCTCTGGGCACCCTGGGCCAGGGGCTCACCCCCCTCACAGCACACAATTTCTGCCTCACATCCCATCTCAGTCTCCCCTCTGTCAGTGTCAAACCCTTCCCCCTCGTCCCACGGCTCCCCTCCCTGCTCCAGAGTCCCTCCCCAGCTTTCCTGGAGCCCCTGGAGGGACTGGAAGGGGCTGGAAGGTCTCCCCAGAGCCTTCTCCAGGCTGATCCCCCCCCAGCTCTCTCAGCCTGTCAGGGCAGTACACGGGCTGGGGGACATCAGGGCAGGGCCTGACAGCCAGAAGCAGAGCAGTCAGGGGATGGTGGGGCAGCCTCAGCCCTGGACATTGGGCATCTCCGCAGGGACAGGCTGAGGCCTGTAGGGACATGGAGACCGATGCCACTGTGGTGTTGCTGGGACAGGGACTGCGGGCCCTGGAGGCCTGAAATGGGGTCCTGGGCCCTGGGCAGGTGGGAGGAGGGCCCAGGGAGGCCAGCAAGGGACAGTCTGGGCTGTTGGTCCCCTCAGGGGCATTATGACAATTATGACAATTTTGTCTCCCCTCAGGGACAAAATGACAACCATGGTGCCCCTTACCCCTGCTGGAATTCACTTCACATCCCTGGCCCTTCCCATCAAATCCTCCTTCTATTCGATTTCTTCTCCCTCTTTTCTGCTGTCCTTGTCCTGCTGCCTTCTCAACGACACCCAGTTTCTAGCTGCTGTCCTTCTTTTCCCCCTTTTCTTGCTCCTTCCCCATTTTTATCTGGTCATCGTGTCCCTTTCTTTCATTTTCTCCTCTCCCACCCCAGGTGCCCATAAATGGTGCCAGAGGAAACCCCCATGGGATTTGGGAAGTCGAAGTAGGAGCACTGATGATACATGCTCACTCGCTTTTGGTGATCTTCAGTCTTTTTTGATCCCCTAAAGATTTTCCACCCGTTGCACAGGCAGACCTGGCTAAGAACTTTAATGCCAATGTCAAATAGGTGGTTTTTCTCATTTTACTCATCTCTTACAAATTACTCAAGGCACAGTCACTCCTTTGTCAACTTTTCTGGAGAGGCTTTTCCCTCCCGGGCCATCTTCATGTTAGCAAGAAGCAGGATCAAACAGGACCAAGGTGTTTAACCAAGTGCTGCCTGTGCCAGTTTGCTTCAGACTGGCTCTGACCTTGGAGGTGAGGAGAGCCCTGAAAAGTTGGGAACCCCTCCACCGAGGAATTACAGGCGCTTCCCTTCATCCATTGTAATGGATCGTGCCACCTTCAAACCCTCTGCCTTCATTGTAAGGGGAAAAAAAACCCTTAAAACATTAGCTGTTCAGTGTTAGTTCAGCAGCGGGAGAAGAAAGCACCCCATTCCTGCGTCCTGCCTTTCAGCTGAGGGTTAAGAAGCCTACAATTTCTCCTGAACCCCAGGTCAAAAAGGGAGCAGAAAACACTGCCTTCTGCCCTGACGAGGCAGAGATTGGGGGTGGAGGTGTTAATTGAAGGCAGGCAGAGCAGGAATTAGGGCAAGCGCTTGAGAGGGCTCATAGGGCTGTTCCCTGCTGTGGCAAAGGGATTTCTCACCTCTGTCCCATCCCAGCTCTCCCCGTCTGCTCTCGCTTTCTGGACACCTGACTGGAGCCTCTGAGGTCCCCTGTGCTGAAGTGGTAAGTGCTCACCACTGCTCCGGGAGCCGATGGGAGTTTGTCTTTGACAGGACGAGCTCCAGCGAATGTTGCTTTTCCTACCTTAAAAGCAGGGAAAAACTTCAGCTAAGGTTGCTTGTGTATGCAGCTGTACGTTTTTCTTAAAATCAAATACCTGATACCAGTTTAGACAGCCAGCCACGATATCTTAAAGAAACTGTATTTTGATTTTTTTTTTTTTTCCCTGCTTGCTCAACTTCTCTTTACAGGCTGAATTTTCCAGCCGGGCTGTGTGTTCTGCTCCCCTGTAATCGGGGACTGAATAATAACCCAACCTCTTCTTGCTGCTGTCGTTTTGCTCAGAAAGCCGGTGATGCAGGGGAAGATGGGAATATTAAGATTATGAACTACAGCTGCCTGAGGTAGTACGGTAGTATTTCATTACTTAAGTATTGTAATTGTGAGCCAAAATATTTCAGATTTTGTTTACTTTTGAAGTTGAAATTTTCCACTGTTTAATTTCCCTAAATAGCCTTAATGCTGTGCAGTCTGAAAATGGTCCTAGATATCTCACACTGGACGTCCAAAATTAATGAAGCTGTTTTTCTTAAAGTCTCTCCATGTTATTGGCCTTAACAATAGGCAGACTAATAGAGCATCACCATTTAGAAGAGTTGCGAAACTAAATTAATGTTAAAGCATGTGATACTAGAGTACAAACTCTGTGAAAAAGTGTTGTAAAAGTGGGAATGCGCGCAAATAAGATTGCTGGGGGATCATAATTCTGGAGTTAAACGGGATTTTGGTTGGAATTGATGTAGGTATTTAATCTACTAAGACTTCGTGTTCGTGCTACAGACATATTAGGATTGTGTGAAGCTGCTCTAAGAGCATTGCGAATTGAATGCAACTACTATTTCTGAAAACATTGTACAGCGTCTTTATGCAAGAGCTCTTTTTTTAGTAATAATGAATGAAGTTTTCAACCTGCTTCTTGTACTGGAATAGAATTGTTCTTCCCATATACAATAGTACAATATTTGCTAACGGTACGCGGGACCTTTAGGGAGTTTATACCTGACTTTACCTGTTTCCAAGGCAGTGGTGGGGGGGAAGAAGTATTCTTACTACAATCTTCAGCTTTTTTGAGTGCTGGCAGGTCGGTGATATTCACGCACTGCTCTACTTCAGGCTCCTCATCCCTCCGTGCTGATGCACGACCACGTTGTGCTCCCATGAGTGATGGGCAATGCCGTACCTGCCCATGGGCAAATGACCCACCCGAGGTACCCCGGTGACTCAGGAACTTTGAAGCTCGATGACGACCTAATTCTCATCCTGGGAAATGTCACTGTTTGTAGTACTGGCACAAGCTTGTCTGTCCCCGTGGCGTGTTAATGACATATATTGCCTTGTCTTAAGCACGTCTGTAAGGGCCCGTTACTGTACGCGTTCACGGTTCTTGCTCCTCCTCAATTGGAGGAGACACTAGGGCTTAGGAGGCTCATGCACGGATTTTATAGGATGTCAGAACAAAATGATTTTTTATTGCGGAAGGGTCAAACAAGTCGTGCTTTTTGTTGTGTCACACTAAACAATATGAGAAGCACGTTAAAAAAGCTCAGGGCTCTCACTAGAAGGCAAAGGCTATGAGAAATGATTTAAAGCTACATTATCCTGTTTCTAATTCCTTTTCTTTCTTCCTGCGGAAATGTAATTGCGAGAGGCTGGGAGAAGGGATTGGAGCATTGGCTTCTATGTCAGCCTTGAAGAGAGCCATAAAGTCTCTTTTATGGGTTTCTCTCCAGCCTAGCTCTACTTTTCCAAATTAGAGGAGACAATACGACAATCTTAGCTAGCTCTGATCTTAATTTGCAAACTCAGCAGCAATATCAGTGCCCAACTTTAGTGGATATGAGGAAATATTTTTGAATTTAAACAATTTTCCGTTGACCTGCAGTAAAGGCCCTTTTTAAAATTGTCTGCACGTTGCTTTACAGACCTTCTCCCCCCCACCAGATTTAATAGGTTTTGATAATAAATATTCTGGATGTCTAAAGTCTGTCTCAGTTAAGACGTCTGTTAGATCCTAGATATAGAAGTCAAATATGCAGCTGGTAGATTCAAACAATAAATTAATTGTGCTGAAATCTTTCCGAGTTGAGCACAACAAAATTAGATGCGAGAAATATATAATTCTCTGAGGCAGTTGAAGATTTGTTTATTTTTTAATACTAATCTCCTGAGGACTGGTTCAGATTGTCTTATGTATCTTGAATACTTTTTAACTGATGTCACAGCCTTACAGTACCCTGTGTCATCTATTCTTTCACATTCCCTAGCATCACTCAATGCGATATTCAAAGCTCCAGCGTTCTGGTGGTGGTGGTGGACCCTGGTCGTGACCTGGAAGGACCACCCACTCCTGTAAGAGACTGGGCACGTCTGTCTCTCTGCTGGTGTGATTTTAGACCTCCTTTGAAGAAAAAGTCTGTGTGTCCGTCCGTCTGCTTCAGCCTGGGCTGAGCTACCGCCGTGGTGCCAGGTTTGGGCTGCGGGACCCGTTTATAGCTGGGTGCGCAAGGCAGGGAGAAGAAAAACTTCTACTGGCGCTTTTTCTTCTTTTCCTCTCGAAGAAAACCCTGATGTTTTGCTACTTATATTTGAAAAAAAGAAAAGTCCCGTAAAAAATAAAAGCATTAATATTAGCCAAAGGGAATCTTTAGTTAATGAGAAGTGATTGATCACTTTGAAGGGGAGGGGAAAAAAGTAATATCCTATGACATATAAATCTAAATGTATTGGTTGAAGATCTAAATCATTTTATCTCCACAAAAGAAGCACTTGTAATTAGAAACCAAAAATGCAGTAAGCCAATGAAGAGAAAATAAATTTATTGAAGTGACTTTGCAAATCGCAGTTAATTGAGCCACAAACAAAGCAGCAAATAAAGGAAATAATGTGGTAATTGGAACCCTCATCCCTTATTGGCATACATTATGGGTTGCTATCTTTTAGCAGTATTAAATCATTGCATGTGAATGTTGCCAAAAAAACTCTTCATTTCCTTTTAGTGACTTCTTACTGCCCTCAGTTGAAGTTTAATAGAAAAGGAAGGACATGATGTAGTTTTAATGACAGGAAACCCATGGCTTCCAAATGAATAAATTCCATCACTGGCTGCCACAAAGTGTGCTAATTATTTCCTTTGATAAATTAAAAGCCGTAAAAGTCCAAAGTATATAGCATGTGGTTTACAGTTATAGTCTGCCTGTCTGCATTATTGAAAGTTCATATAAACTTCATTATTTTAATTTAATAAACATTATAATTATTTTTTACACCAGTAGGCTGTATAGAAAGCATATGTCGAAGACAAACTTGTCTGACAGAAGGGTAAATAGCCCACAAACTGAGTAAGCAACTTGATGTGTCGTGTTGGGATCACTCAGGTTTTTTTAATGATACTTTTGAATGAGCGGATGCTTTTTTTTCCTTATCTTTATAAACAAGAGGCTAGTGACTACCTCTCTCCTGTAAATGAGCATTTCATTCAGCAAAGTGTGCTTGGCCGAGCGAGACGGTCCCTCGTGTTTTAGAACAGATTGTGGGAAATCTTGGGGAAAAATTTAGGGAACTGTAGAGAGGAAAATAGAGATTTTTATTATAAACATTGCAATGCAAAAAAAAAAATAATAATCCTAATCTATCTGCAGGAATGAGGCAGAAATCCAACAGTGATGTAAATAACTAGAGTTGGTTTCTTGGTTTTTTTTTTTTTTTCTCTCTGTGTATTGTTTTGGTTTTTTTGTTTGATGGTGTGTAGGGGTTTTTTTGTTTGTTTTCGTTGGTGTTTTTTTTTTTGTTTTTTTTTTTTTAATCCAAAAAAGACCATACCCAATGAGGGCTGGACTATTTTTAATGGCAATTCTACTAATGACATTCAGGCCTGCTCAGCAGCTCATGGGATTAGATTCTAACCTTAATACAACAACAAAAAAAAATAGCCTGAAGAATGAGAAGCAAATCCAGCTTTTATAGGTTATGGAGGTTCATCTTGGATTATTATTCTAAAAGGTTTTAAAAGGTTACTTTTGGGTGAGCCAGGCAATCCAGTCAAAGAAATCCGTTACAGTGC
Source organism: Rynchops niger (assembly GCA_013400035.1). Taxonomy (NCBI): domain Eukaryota; kingdom Metazoa; phylum Chordata; class Aves; order Charadriiformes; family Laridae; genus Rynchops; species Rynchops niger. The sequence continues at coordinate 17,917 of VXBH01005464.1, forward strand.
CAAAATCTTTTGCTGTGTCCTGACCTAATGCACCTGACTCCAACTGCAAACTGACTCAACTGCGCTTTTAAAATAAAAATAAAAAAAAAAATCTAGCAAAATAAAAATAAAGAATTTAGCTGGGCTACATGGCTGATTTTGCTAAGCGTATTCATTCGGTAATGAGACCAGGAGTTTCTGGAGACGTGAGACAGCAGCGGCGTGCCAGAGCAGGGGGCACAGCGTCACATCCAGACCTCTGGGACCAGCAGGATGAGGAGCAGAACCAGGTCTGGCAGGACCGGGAAAAGGTGAAAGGCAGGCAAAGCATTTTGCCCTCTTTAATTTAAAATGCGTGTTATAGAAAGCGATCACAGACACTGATTACAATTCCAGGAATTGGAGCATGTCGCGGGCCGCTGGTCTGACCGGCTTGTGCTGGAGAGCAGCTCTCCTGAAAATATATAGGGAACATTGAAACCCCTTGCTATGTACGCCTATGACCAATTAATTTAGTAGCTCAGTGTAAAGCTGAGGATGTATTTCCCTTGTTCTTAGAATTATATGTCTAGAATTTAGAAAGCAAATTCAGGCTTGCATGTGGTACGGGGCTGCAGTCAGTGGGATTGTATCTAGTCGCAATGATGCTGACTTGGTGCTATAAAGACTTCATGTATCAGCCGGAATTTATCAGCTTTAGAGTGACCGAAACTGCACCATGTTATGGGGAAACGTGTTATTCTCTGGAAGAAAGAGAAAAAAAAAAAAAAAAGAATCAGTGCCTGACTTAATGAGAAAATGCCTGAGTCAGCTTCTGAGAGACATTATTTTGCCTTTTGGTGAACCGCAATGGAAACATATTTCATTTTTTGTTTGATGGCGTTTCTGTCATTTCGTTGTTACATGGTGACAGGAAAAATGATTTTGAGGGAAATAGATAGGATGAGAAGTTTTCTGAGTTTTTTTAGCTGAAAGGGAGGTTGAAAGAGAACCGGGGGAGGTGTTTTAATATTCTTGCAGAAGTAATTGGTGCTGCAAGGAAACGTGGGAGGCTGAATTCTTCCACACTGCAACACACCGCGGCCTCGGGAGTACTGAAATGGGCTGTACGTTCTAGCTGAAGGACACTTAATTGCAAAGACTTAATTAAAGTCAATTTAAAAATGCCAAATCTATAGTAACGCTTGCAAGAATATCGCCTTGAAGAAGGGCACACCCCCTTTTCTCTCAGATGTCACCACTCCTCTTTAACAGAGAATAAAGGGCTGTAAATAGCACTGTAAGGTCAAATCAGTGGCAAAATAAAAAAAAAAATCATAGTGAACTGCAACAAGATTCTAGCGTACAAGTGACTGTTGGCCGACAATCAAGAGGCCCGTCACAGGCTTGTTCTGTTTGTTGTTTGAAATTTGGGAGAGTTGTGGTCATGTTTCTTTATTTTTGGTCATAAAGACATATTAGTGCCTGCTTGGTAAATGCAAGCACGCTCTGACCGTGGAAAGGAATTCTGTTCCTTTGCTCTTCCTTTTCCTTTTTTTTCATCCTTTTTTAATTAACGGGAGGAAGATAAGATTACTGCTTCTTTAGAGATTATTTGCTTCATTGATTTTTCCTTCTGTAGTCATAACAAATCTGCCTGCAACCTGAAAATGACTTGTGTAGCAGCTAACTATGATTATTTGCATCGTCTTTTACTTGGAAGAATAATTATCTTTTTTATTAACACTGTTGTGAAACTAGCTGTAGAGACTAAAATATATTGTAAGAGAGTTTTCCATAAAAGGCTAGCAGGACTCGAACACCTGATTAATTACACCAGCATGGAGCGGAAACATTTTGCTTTTGAGAGTTTTTCAGTACATTACCTCTTTACTGTCTCTTCTCATAGTTGTTCTTCAGATAATGATGTGTGTTTTGTGTCTTAAATTGTACGGGCATTGATTTTTCCGCTTTGATGAGGCGTTATTCTATTTAGAGAGCTACGTGAACAGCATTTACACCGTGCGCAGTAAAACTGTTGTCTGTAAATTGCGTGGAAACAATCAGACAAGTCAAGGCTTCTGTGCAGTCTCATAGCTCAAAGGCGGCTGCGATGGACGGGATATTTAAGGGGCAGATAGAAGGGGGAAGACAGGGTTGCTGTGAAAATCCATTTGTCCGAGGCTGGAGAAGGTGCTGAGGGAGCTGGATATTCTGTCACTTGCTGGATTTCCCTCCAAAGCACGTGGGAGTCACCTCTCGGAAAAGCTCCTTCGGTTGACTATGAGAAGCAGGAGGAGGAGGAGGAGGGGCTGCGGTTTCTCTCCGTACCTGCGGGAGGTCAACGTAAGTGACAGTGATGAAATCCTCTCCCGGCTTTTTCTGGGCTGTTTACGGCTCGTGTGATCCAACCCCACATCCCGTGTGAACGGGGACACGGCACGAGATCGCTCTGATGTTCTGGGGCAGCATAAATGCACATTCGAACGTTTTCTTTTGTTTAGGCGCTAGAAGAGTTCTTGATTTAAAGGCTATAAATCAAACACACTTCCATCCTCTAAACATGTCACTAGTGCTCTCTGGAGAGCGGGCTGGGGCTTCGTGGTTTCAGGTTAGGAGGAAACAGCAATTTTTTTTTTGGGGTGGGGGGGGGCAGTGCCACTGCTTCTGCCCTACTCCGGGAGCACAGAACAGGGAGATGGTGAGACTCTGGTGCATTTTGTGACACCTTCAAATTACAGTGTGTGTTTACCCTGCCATTAACTCATGCTGTGTATCTTATTTCCTGGTCATCTGTGCTTTTGGGGAAAGAGAAGTTAATTTTTAACGGGGGTCATGGTATTCCTGCTTCGTGCCAACGGTGGTCCACTTGAACTATGGACATCTTCTAGCAGGTTAAAGGAGGTGATTCTACCCCTATGCTCAGCTCTGGTGAGACCCCACCTGGAGTACTGTGTCCGGCTTTGGAGTCCTCAACAAAGGCAGGACACGGAGCTGTTGGCGCTGGGCTGGAGGAGGCCCCAGAGCTGCTGGGGGGGCTGGAGCCCCTCTGCTGGGAGGACAGGCTGAGAGAGCTGGGGGGGTCAGCCTGGAGAAGAGAAGGCTCCGGGGAGACCTTCCAGCCCCTTCCAGTCCCTCCAGGGGCTCCAGGAAAGCTGGGGAGGGACTCTGGAGCAGGGAGGGGAGCCGTGGGACGAGGGGGAAGGGTTTGACACCGACAGAGGGGAGACTGAGATGGGATCTGAGGCAGAAATTGTGTGCTGTGAGGGGGGTGAGCCCCTGGCCCAGGGTGCCCAGAGAAGCTGTGGCTGCCCCATCCCTGGAGGGGTTCAAGGCCAGGTTGGACGGGGCTTGGAGCCACCTGGGCTGGTGGGAGGTGTCCCTGCCCAGGGCAGGGGGTTGGATGAGATGATCTTTAAGGTCCCTTCCAACCCAAACCATTCTATGTTTCTGAGTAATCTGAATTTTTTTCTTCTCTACATCCTGCACCATACCAGCAGTGAGGCTGTGGTGGAACAGGAGCATCCTCACACTCTGTTTAAGTGAAGCGAGACTTACAGCGTGCACATGTGTCCAGCCAAGCCCCGACACGCAGCAGTGTTCCGGGAGAGTCCTTCCGAGCTGGTGGGTGGGACCCAGTCCTAGGAAACTTCCTACGTGCAGCTCGGAAAGATTAGCCAGATTATGCGGTGGGTTTCTTTACCGCTCGTTTTCCCTGAGAATTTACTTAGTGGTCGACTGAAGAAGAAAATCTAATCCACCATCTGACTTGGGTCTGTGCAAAACGGCCGAGGGTCAGGAAAAAAGGATTATTTTTGAGTTATTCGAGCGTTATTACTGGCTGGCAGACTAGGACGTATAGCTAGCGTGCTGTTTTCTTGTTTCCAGATGCCACGGCCAACGCGAAGCTGTAGATGTAATTACCGCTAGAAAATGTAAGGTGGCTGCGTTTGTTGAAACATGGGGTTTCTTATTATCATAAATGTTTTATCTGCTTTTATCTGGTTTCTGTCCCCATCAAGTGAGTGAGCTACACTAATATTATGCTATGATATACAACATTTCCGTTGCCGTGAGGTGGCAAAGCAAGAAGGTTAAATAGCAAATGGTTTGCTTGAAGCTCTAATTTGAAATCCCATCAGGGTCACTTGTTTACTAGCACTAATAGTTAACTAGTGCACAGCCTTTAAATTACCGCTTATTACAGCGCTGCTGTTCACACCACTGTGCTTAAGGACCTGTCAGCGTTTCCAGTGGAAAACTCCGTTTTCAAAGGCTTATGACTTTGTCATGAATATTTGCTCTGAAACTTGCCAAATGGCATCTCAGGCCAGAAACAGATTATTTCCTTTAGTGGGGGCCGCTTGACTTGAGGGGGGAATAAATCAGCTTTCAAATTATTTTGAACGTGAGAAGAGCTGACTGAAATGTTTCCCCACTGCCCTACTCTACTGTGTCTAAAATAATGTAAATAAAGGCGGGTTCTGGGACTGTGGGCTAGCGAAGGGGCAATACAGCGAGAAAAATGAACTTAAAGCTACATTGATTTGTTGTAGCTTCGCAGTGCGTTCCGTCAGGGTAACAATACACATTGGCAAACTTCTCTTGCTTTCGGAAAATATCGTTGAGGCTTTGGCCATTAAAACTCGGATTTTCTTCAGTGCTATGAGACGTCAGTTCACTCTTTTATATTCACCGTTTTATTCCCATCTATTGGATCTAACTACACTCGAATGGAGGTGACTTGGGTTTGGTTTTATCTGTCCATAGATATTTTGGTGGCCTCAGACGTGTAACACGTGGGGTCCGGCCAGACGCGAAGGAGGCGGGACCTGCTTAAGGATCTCAGCTCCAACACCCAGAATCCTCAAACCGGAGCACCATCATTTTTGGGGAATTCCCTTTTTGGGGATTTTCCTCTATTTTCAAAAAATAGATACTTCTTTATGCTTTTCTTTACTACTGATCAGTATTCAAGAAATATTTCTTTTTTATTCCAGAACCACAACTCAGAGCTTTTAATAGTGAATTGCTTTATGAACTTTCATCTTTTCTATTGACATGGCGGAGGACTTTTCTTCCCTTCTTTATTTTCTTACTTTTCCTTGAACAAAATAGGTACCTAGACTCCAATGTTTTAAACTCTGCTAAATTTTGTCAACTTTTTTTCAGTCTGAGTTACCTGAATACTTCATGAATCAAATTGGTGTCTTTCTTGATGCCAGGTGTTACACTGCACTAACGCTGGGCGGATGACAGCTTCAGGCTTTCAAAAGTCTTTAGTTTTTGTATTTTACTTTTTTTTTTTNTATAAAACTGATATTTTTCAAAACTCAAACGTTGTGCTCAAGCACGGGTACCAAAGATTACTGTTTTGGAGACTTCAGTGCACGTTTTTGAGAGATCTGTAAATCTGCGTGTCGGGAAATAGCAAAGCGCGGCCGCAGTCCCGCGGGCTCCGCTCCAGCTCCAAGGCTCAGGACGCGTTTTCTGCTGGCCAGCCTTCAGGTTTCGAGGTGCGATGTCTCCACAGCTCTATTGTTCACAGCTACATCGTGTCCTGTTCAGCACGTTTATGCCTCTCGCTGTCTGCTTGGAGGTGTTAGCCAGGGAAAAAGATGCATATGCTAATAGATTATTTTATATTTTTTGTAGGGAAAAAAAAAAAATTTCCCCCAAGTGTGTTTTACCTATAGACAGAGAGCACTTAATGCGAATAAATATAATTTTATCTCTGTATTTTGGAAAGGATTTAAAGCAGTAACTTTGAATAAACATGCATGCAACAGCAACAAATGATAACCCAGAAAGCTGGGTGAAACCACAGTATGAAACAAGGCCCAGGGGAGAGTAAATACGACAGCTTTAAAATTAATTTTGAGATCTGATGGGAATTGGTGGGTAAGTTGGGGAAAGGCAAGGTCAGATTCAAAACAGGGGAGTAAGAAAAGGCTGATCGAGCAGGCACACAGCCCTGAAGGTGTTGAGGTTTTTTTGACGTTAGGGTCACTGCAGGAGCAGGAAGATAAGTGAGCGGAATTCAAGACCTATTTATTATTTTTCATGCAATAAGGTGTGCAAGAAACAGGAAGTAAGTGGGAAATGCACAACTGTTCTTCCAGGTTATCCATACAATATTTAAACTGAAGAGGGATACTCCATGCTTGCAGAAATGGTAGCTTTCATCCGCTAAGCTCATTGCGGATCAACTGTACAGTGATTAAAGCTGAAAAGCTGAATAAAAAAGAATTGCAGTGATGTTGCAATGGAAGCTGAAAAGGAGAGGGTGCAAGACCAGTCTAAGGAAAAAAGGCGCTCTGAAGCGTCGGGGCTAGCGGTGGAGAACTCCATTGTTCATCCACAGAAGGAGCTAGGATTACAGGAATATTATTTTAACCCCTTGGCTTCGCCGTGAACATCTGTGCAGAATTCGCCCACTGAACACATCAGGCACACTCACGTCTCCACTGATCTCCGCGCAAGGCTAGCAGCGCTGATTCATTGTTGCGGTGATTATGCTCGATGCAGAAAAAAATTAACCTTGAAAAACAGTAAATTTACTTTCCTTCCAAATCTTTGTACCACATGCAGATGTTAATTATTTCCTATGCTATTTCTGTCGTTTAGGTGAAGGATCCATGTGTGCCTTCCATGACCCCAACGAGGTTGTTAGCCGCAACAGAGAAACACGACTTCAGAGGGAGTTGCTAACCTTCCCTGCATAGCCTGTCAGCCAGAGAATGATACAGAGCACCTTCAAAAGGTCCCCCCAGTAATGAGCACTAAGGAGGGTTATAATGGGCCCATCATTAGCTCCAGCTAATATTTTGACCTAATGCCCGCATATACTACAGGTGTCATGCAGGGCCACCATAGGATTAATCTGCAGGATGTTTTGTGGCTGTACGATGACAACACATTTCTTCAGCGTGTTTCCCGGCTTGTAAGCTTTTATATGTATTCTCTATAAGGCAAGTAAATTAAGACCTCTTGCATATAGTTTTTTATTATTTTCCTCAAGATCCGCCACCCACAGTGACCAACGCATCGGGCACATAGCCGCGCAAAAGCGAAAAATAAATGGCAAGGCGTTAAAAGCTTACCCTCTAACAAGGATGTATCAAAATGTTATTACAGCTGCTAGGAAAGCTCATCCTACCTCCAATTGTGTGGTTTTCCTTCAACTGATACTTCTTTTTTTTTTTCTTTTTTCCCCCCAAATCCTGGTACTATTTACAATTTTGGAAAGGATGAAGAGTTGTGCCTTCCACTTCTGCGCCCATTTTTATGGGTCTCCTGCAAAGTCATTCCCTGCTTTCCATGGAGATTTTACTTTCAGGATAAATAATTTCTTTTGGTCTTTCCCTTCGTGTGCCTGTTTTCCGCTTTATCAAACATATTTACTTCAAGGTGTTGGACTTTCTTGCCTTCTTACTTGATGGTTAAGGATCCTAATCACTGTGGTGGTTGAGGATTCACCTTCTCAGAAGTGACCGCTTCCCTTGCTTGGGTGTTGGTGGTTTCTTTGCATCCCTCCCTAAAGAATGGCAGTCACTTTGTCACTGAACTGAGCAAATATTAATACTACTCCTATTTCTCAACCAGATTTAGGGACAAATTCATCTGCCTCCATCTGTCTGCACTCCTCCCCGCGTGGTGTAGACAGTTATATTTTATTAACCTGTGCAGTCAAACGGATGAGTGTATTTCGTGCGACTGTCATCTGGCAGTCATATTGTAGAATGCGTTAATTATAAGAAGACAATTCATACAGTTTTTTTGCCCTGTAATAACAAAAAGACATCAGAAGTTTATGATCCACTTATTTAGTAACAGGAGATTTAATGTAAGAAGGAGGCAATATTGGACTAACAAGTGCCTACTTTTAAATTTGCACACACAGACAACACACCCCAGTAGGATTTTGTATTCTTGTATCACTGATATTAAAAACATGCGTGCCCAAAATGCTGGGTGTTATTTAACTCACGAAGAAGAAACAGAGAATTCGCGCTCATGCTCCAGCATCAGTTAATGAAAGCTAAAACATCTAATAAGATGGTAAAAACATGTGTTCTTTTAAAATAACACAAATTGAGCTAGAATTTCAATTTAGCTTGTAAGTGGAAAGCTTACTCTGATTCACTGAAACACAGAGTGCAGGCGATTTATTTGTGTGTGCACTCATACAGAAATTTTTTTTTCTTTAAACCGAGTAACTGTGGGTGAACACAAGTTGCTTTTTTTCTGTGTGGAGGGACTTGTTAAGAGCTAAGTACAGAGTTCATGAAGACATGTTAAACGTTGGTTTAAAATCAGTATTTCCAAAGCTTAAGGCATTTCTGAATACCTCTATAATCAACATTTAGGGTAACTGTGCACATTTGATGCTGAAATACTTGTTAGAAATGGATTCTGCACAGCTCTGCCAATTTAGATAGCTTGTTAAAGGCCCTATTATTTTGAGGAGGTGGATGATGTTAAACTCTAAAAGGCCATGGCAAATAATTTCATTCACTGAAAGAGAGCACTTACCAGAGAAGAGAAAAGAAAGTATTTTGGATGACATTTAACTTGACTTCATTTGGGCACGAGAAGTTGAAATCCTCTTATGGGCTTGCTAAGTACAAATTAATGTTTTGTTAGTGTTTTCTTTTTTCTTTTCTCTTTTTTTTTTTTTTTCCTTTTTCAATTGAGTTATTTTTAAAGACATTTAAGCACTCTCAGTGCAGTCTTTTTTTCTTAGGAAAAAAAAAAAAAATCCAAAGAATGAAAACTTTTCTTGAGACCAAGCTATTCAGCACTTAAAATGATAAAATCTGGTCAATCCGTGTTTGTTGTTTCTTTCTCTATAGCCACTAAAAATAAATCCTTCAGGAGAACTTTTCTTTAGCTCACTTTTTCATTATTTCCAGAGGCAAAAGCTGGCAAGGCAATTTATAATTCAATTTTTGCTAAATCCACAACACCTAATATATATGTCAGGCATTTCAACGGCAGGGTACTTTGGGGATAGGTGATAAATTGTACTGATTATAAGTGCAAGCTGTTCTTCCAAAACATCATATCAAAAAGAAGGCAAGTATTATTAGGAGAATGTAATGTATCTTTAGAATGTCCAGAAACATAAGAGATAATCACTTCATGTGAATATATTCTCCCTTGAGTTTTACAGCTCAATATTAAGGTCTTACCATGTTTTTGATAGCACTCATCTGGAGGGAGGGACCATCGTGGGTTGGTAGTCTTTCAGCAGCCACATAGCTCTTAGCTCCGCAATAATTCACTTCTCCCCAAAAAGGGCTTACTATGAAACCTGAAACACGGCCATAATAATTTTCTGACTACATTGGGGTATGTGAAAATTATAAATATTATTTTATAATATAATCTCCCCATATCTTTTAAACATCCTTTTGATGTTTCCGTGTATTTTCCTGTGAGATGCACGTGACCTTGTTTATCAGTACTGCTGAGCAAAGCCAAAAAAACCCTCTTCAGAGCCACCTCGGTTGTCAAGCTAACGTGAAAATACAGAAAAAAAGCACTATGTCTCGGGATCTTTCCTCTTAATTTCTGCTTTTCTAAACCAAAATTCTGTTACTCTTACAAAGACGAGATTGACATACCGGCTGCAAATAGTTGGACCAAAAAATAGGCAGATGGAACTGGATAGCTGAGACTTGCTGGAGCGATGGAACCCTTTTCACCTCTGTGTCGTTGGTCTGAATGTAGCTCGGCTGATTTTGACTTGGCTGCTCAGCAGATGCTCCCTGTTTGTCTTGCCAACCATCTTCTGTATCCTGCTCGGACTCTCTGAGAACTGCCTGGTTTTGTGACCATGATACTGATTTAGGACCCATCCCATACTATCATCCCATTTTAGGCATATTTCCCTCTCTTTAGCATCTCAGAAAATGATTTTCTTGCTTTAAGGGTGAGAATTCTTGTTAATTTTTCTATAACTGATAAAATTAATCTTCGAGGCAGGAAAATAAAATTACGAAATTTGTGTACATCTAAGATTAAGCGTCAATGATAAAAGCAATAAGGCTTAGAGCAGAAAAAGACAGTTCCAACAACTCCTGTTCTGTCCACTTTCTATTTGTCTGCTACTTTTATTTCTCAGTTTCTTCTGAATTGTGTCTTAAGCCTTCTCAGAAGTTCTCCTTATTGTGGATAATATCAGAAATGTTTTGTAGATCCAAGTCAGTTTTCCAGGTGGTAAAAAAACCCAACTCTCTGCCAAAATGCTTTTCAATCAAATTTTTCTACCAGAATTTCCATTTTGATTTGCATCTACCATTTAATCCATCCTTTGTGGAAGAAGGAGGATTTTTCACTGTAAAATGGAAGCCCCCTCTCTATAAAAAAAATAATAAATTGTTCGACTTCCCAACAGCGTGTTTCAAAATTTTGAAAATATCATTTTTCTTTCACACTTCAAATGGAAACACAGCATACCTTTTTGTATATTTTAGTTGGTATTAGGTGACTCCATGAGCCAAATCTTAAACTGAGCCTTGCATGAAAGAATACAGCAGTGCAAATGAGGACTGAAAGTGAAGGAAGGAAAAACCGTTGCCCTCCTTCTGAAGGAGACTTTCAGATCAGCAACTTAAGGGAGTTGAGCGCAGAGATTTTTTTATTTTTTTTCTTTTCTCTCTTTCGCATCAATCCCCCTCACCCTCAAACTCTAAGTTTTGGCCTTTTGGTATCACCTAAACTCATTTAATGAAGAAGATGAACAAAAGTGGAAAACAAATGATCACTCATAAACCAGGGCAGCTTAGTGTGCACCCTTGTCTGAAAGACTGATGAGATAATACCTGCAAAAGAATGGTCTGCTCTGACAGGAAAAGGAGAACCGATGTATCCAGAACACCCAATAGCTCATCTGGCAGTAAACGAGAGGTCAAAATGTCAATCTTCCAGTCCTGCCCCTTGCGGTGTTAAAAATCTATAAAAGAAGTCCTACCATCTACTCAACAGCATTATAGGCACTCTTATAGCACGGATGGGAAATTAAAAATAGGTTGGATAGCAAAGAGGTACTCACAAAAATAAAAGGAAACAAAGTTGGAGAAAGATTGATAAACATACTGCAAAAAATGGAGAGACTCTCTGGCAAGAGGCAGGGAAAGAGATGCCTGAAGATATTTGAAGAAATAGCAAAGAATAAGAAGAAGAATCGTGAAGGTTTTTGCCCTCTTATTTCAGTCTTTCCCTTTGAGATTCAAAAATAATTCCTTAAAAGACGTGGATAAGTGTAGTTGAGAATTGCCTGCTCGTGACTGATGATACCCGGCCAGCGTGGTTTCTGTTTGGCTACATTTCTTGGGCACAGAAGGACCCTGTGTTATAATACCCGGCTAGATAAAGACATACTGAAATTCGTAAGGCTGTTAGTCGAACCTAATCTCGCCCTGGCAGAAGCTGTTACTACAGCAAGCCAGATTGAATTGGCTATTAATAATGCAAAGATGTTGTTGCTTCCCAAAAGAGCTTCTTAGCACAGCTTGTAGGAGAGATTAATATTATTCATGTTATTAGAAGCAGACCTAAAGAGGGACATTGTCTACTGGATGAGTAGAAAGGGTTTTGTTTTTCCTGAAGAGCCTTTGAAAGAGCAGAGAAAGAATCCGGATTAGAGGAGTTAAACCATCCCGTACTTTCTCATCATTTTCCGTTAGAAAAATTAAAATTTGGGCTTCCATTTATACAAAATTCTTATTATGGATACACTCTTGGCCTTGAAGAGCAGGGCGGAGAAGAAGGTAATTTTTTTTAGAGTGAATGTTTACTTTTGGACATATTTGCCTATGCCCTGATGACACATTAATGGGCTTGTTAGAGACTCTATGACTTTCATGGGACTGGGATTGAGGCTGGTGTGTAAATATCCTCAAGCCAGTGTAAAAAGCATAGTTCTCAACCTTCTGGAACAAGGAAAGGCTTTTGGTGCAGATGCAAATGTTACGACTTTACATTGTTTTTTTTTTTTCTTATTCTTGATTATTTTTAGGGGGTGGGGGCAGGTTGATTCATTAGTCAGTGTATTTTCCAGACAGGATCTTATATCTTCTACTCTTGTGTGTGAATTTCTACAAAAAACCCTGGAGTTTGAACCACTGCTATGGTGTTTCTTAGGCTTCTTTAGCTGAAAGGGTTGAAGAAGACAGGAAGGCTGTATGTTTTTACGAGTCTGAGGGACCTTGCAGCCAGGCAAAGCGTAAACTTGATATTGAGACATAAACAACCATTTTCAAAACAAATATAAATGTAGCTCCTCCTGAATACGATAATTGTTAAGTGGAGTTTTAAAAAATGTTACAAGCCGTTTGTCGGTGAGGTTAAGAAAGCCTTTGTAGAAATGAAGAGAGTGTAGCGCTGACTTCTGAAAGATTTTAAAGAAACGTCCTGCTGAGCACGTGTGTTCTTAAAAGAGGTGCTGATACAGTGTAGGACGTGGTGGGTGAGTAAGGTAAGAAGAGCGGCCCATAGCAGCATCTCAGCAGGGTGGTGTAAATCCCGAGATGTCGCTAAAGTGACTCTTTGGGCTTCAAATCCATTTCTGGTAGAAAAGAGCGGGCACAGAGTCTGGATCAGCTTCACGATTTCTAAATCTGGGTGGAGGTAAAATCTCATCTCAACAAGTTTGAGATTTTTAATGAATGAAAGCTCTTCGGGCGATGTCAGGGGCCTGAAAAATGTACGGTAGGACCAAAAAAGTACAATGGAAAGTTTTCTGAAATTGCCACCACGTAGATGTGATTTGGTTTTCAGTTCAAAGGCTTCTGTGAGAGGTTTTCCTCCCAGCTCGTCTTTTACTACCGAACGTTGAGGAAAAAATAGGCATGCGTCCATTTGAATACGGAACAGCAGGTAGTTCCATACAAGATGTAAAAATTTCAGTGTAAAAATCAGGTATTTAGGGTTGAGATTTTTGTAAGAAACATTTCAGAGACTGCTGGCATTGAGGGGGTGCAATCAGGGAAAGATAACAGGACTGCAAGAAATTTTATAATGCTGAGGGAATTTTAGGGAAGTTAATAAATAGAGTTTTTGGGCAAATGGAAGTCAAACTTTCAATTACTCTAAAATAGATTCTGGCTCATTCGACCTAACTGACACTTTGATGTGTTTAAATCTTTGCAGACGCTATGTCAGAACTGAATCAAGGCCAACCCCACCCCCTCTGCTCTTGCGCATGCAGAAGCCGTGGTATCTAAACAGTAAGAGGACCAGCTCTTTCAAGAAGGAAATTTGTAGAGATAACGTGAACAGTGGCTGTCACTAAAAGTCAGATGACTACTTTTGGATGTTGTTGGGGAGGGTTATCAGAAGGCAAATATGGCACATAAGATTATGCAACCTACTTGTGGCGTTTGGCTGGGTTTTCTTGTCTTAAGAAGAGCGTCTCCTGCTTTCTGATAAAACAAAGACCCTGTTGCAAAAGACCTGATTCAGCAAAAGAAGAAAAAAAGCCAACATCCATCGTATTCGTTTCACTGTACTCCAACAGTAACTCCACAATCAGCGATACCTTTTAAAGTATAAGCATTTCCCGTTCCTCCTGTTAATATCCGAACCCTGCACACCCACGGCAGCACTTCTGCAGTAAGCAACGAAACATATTATTCATGTATCGTGGGATTTACAGGATACCATCAAAAGCAAAGTTTGTGCTCTCAACAACTTTTACTGTTGTGAACCGGACACCAAAAAAAGCCAGGAAACACGAGGAAACCCAAAGACAGTACAATTCTAACACTTGGTTTTAATTAAAAACTTTTTCTAGACCTTATGCCACATGTTACTTGTGTATATTATCAAGATACAGGACTGAACAGGGATTTCACGAGGGTTTGTTAACCCAATATTCAAGGCAGCCCAGTGAAGAGGAGACCAAACTGACACTAAACAGGGGAGGCCGCGAAGCGCAGGTGAGATTCTTACAGTGGAATGGGAGTGATGGCACTTTACAGCATGAGATTCCAGAAAGTGATTGAAGGCTTGGTAGGGATAATTAATCCTTTAATTATTTTCATAAAGTATTCTTCTGTATGTATAAAATACCAGGAACAGCTGCCCACTAGACCCGAAAAGCCATTAAACAATTAAAAATTAAATCTTTCCCGAATAAAAAAAGTTAACTCTTCCCCAAATGAAGGTCCTGTGTGTATCTTGCAGGGTTTTTTTTTTGTGTCTTTTGCATTTCACAAGAGTCAGTGAAGTTCTCTTAGTATCAAATGCTGAATTTCCTGATTCAAAGAAGGTAATTAAAAAAAAAAAAAATAATCTGGGATTCAGCTCAGACTGGTGAATATCGTGGCATTGTAACTCGTTCTATAAATATTCCAGTATATGATGCGGGACTGCAGCCAAATAAAACGCGCTCTGATGGATTTGTAAGTAGATAGGGAGGTGGATCAGCTGAAAAAAGTTGTTATCTGAAAAAGGATTGACTTCCAAGGCTGCCTGTGAAACAGCTTTAGCCATGAAATATGTGCTAGAACAAGAAAGGAAAACCACCAGATGACAAAATGGGATGGATAAAGTGCATGACACAACAACCCAAAAAGCTTTCCTTAAAACTCCGTTGTCATAACATATTCCTCCGCTGGGTCCGGGGAACAAAACGCTTCCCAGGAAGTGCAGGGCGAGAGCAGGAGGTCGGCGGGAGTTATGGATAGGGAAGGGAAGGCAGCTGCTGGGGATGGGGAAGGGGGGGTTCAGCCGGGGCTGGGAGCCGGGCAGGAGAGCGCACGGACCCCGGGATGGGCTGGGGATCACTGAAGGCTCCCTACAGACGCGCTGCTTTAAGGAGAAAATGATGTCACTCTTTTTACATTGCAAAAATGTGGTCGAGCACAGCCTCGTGATGGGGAGTGCAGATAGAGCGCCAGGGCCAGGAGAGCTATGCTCGAGGTTAACGGAATGCCTAACATGTGTGTCCGAGTGGGAGGAAGCTGTGGTGAGACAAGAAATGAGAGAAATAATTCACTTAGTGTCTGCCACGGTGACGGTGAATTTCTTTAAAGATGATTTCTGTGCGTTGTGTAGGTTTGGGGGCTTTCGTGTCTGTCTTTATTGCCGCTACAAAGTACACCTCTTTGCTAGGGCTAAATTATGATCGCGTCGGTTTTGCGCCTATTAATCAAGAGGAGGCATTTGCAAGCCTTTCCCAGCCACGGATCCGCTGAGGGTTCTGAAAGCTGCAGAATGCCGTTTGTTATCTGCTGCGGCGAGGCCGTGCCAAGTTCCATGATGCAGCGAAAGCCCAGCCGGCCGCGGCAGCCGGCACTTTCCCGCTGACCCCGGCTCGCCGCGCCGCGCCAACAGAAGCTATTACAAGTCAACATGGTTCCCGGAGCAGGGTTACGTTGAGGAGCGCGGGGACGTTTTCCGCGGTTCCGCAGGGTTCAAAGCCTGTTGTGCTTTTTTCTGCCACACCAGCAGGCCGAGGCTGTCATGTCCTCGGTTCACCTCATAAATAACAGGCAGAGAGGACGGCTGGATAAGGCTGCAGTTCAAAAGGACGGAGATGTGATGGCAGACTTCGTATTCCCTTGAGATGCTGGCAATGGCTGGGATGTTCCGATTTACCGCCTGCCGGCCTGCTGGGTGAACGGGCGCCCAGGCCGGTAGGCAAAGTCTTGCATCCACCGGACGGATGGGGTGTAGAGGAAGGTGATGGGCCAAAGGATGAAGAAATAGTTTGTTGGGCAAAGCTTCTGAGATATGACACAGGGCAGGGAGAGGGTGGCTGGGCTTGGGGACCTGCCGCACACCTCAGTGGGGTTGGTGGCAGAGGCCAGGGAAAAGAATGGGCTGTGGGGTCCAGGGAGCCACCAGCAACGGGGAGGTGGTGGTGGGCAGGGGGGTGGTTGTGTTTCTCCCCTATCCCTGGAGGTAAATGTGAAGGACTGGAGCAATAAAGCGGGGATTTATTGGGAAGGAGCAGATTTAAGTGGTGGGCAGGGGAGAATTAACCTCCTGCTCCTCATCCTCCGAGTGTGTCCGACTGCGGGGTGTCCTTCCTCGGGGCCCACCACGGAGGTGGCGAGGCTGTGGCATCCCATCCCAGGGCATTCCTCCCTCCCGCAGGATCTGCCAGAATAATCACCCCCCTGCTTTTACCTCCACCGAAACCCAGACCTGCCTCTAATCACGTTGGGTGACTGTTGACACTTGTAGATTTCGATATTTCGATAGTATTATATGTCTGTGATAATACCTCATTACAGTCATGTCCTTGGCTATAATTCTTTCAACGCAGCCACTTTTGTACAGTCCAAGTTTTGCTCTGATGGTCACGTTACAGTTCAGAAGATCTAGAATTAATCAGCATTTGATATCCCTCCGAGAAAGAGCGAGCAATGCCTTTATTTCTCTCGCGGTTTCTTCTGGAGGAAATTGCGTGTGTGTTTGGGGAAAAGGGGAGAAGACTTTAAAGTTGTGGTTTTTTTCCCTGTCCAACTTTGCTTGTAATTTGAAACCATCACCGATGTGTTGTCATATAATATTATACTTCTCCATTTTACAGACTTTCAGTTATTTCCCTGATCACTTACCTAGGCAGGGAGGAGAACATTAAACTAAGACTTGCAAATTACTGTGCTGATGGGCAGTTCGTATGAATCTGCAGGGTTTTATTCTCTGCCTAGGGAAAATGTATCTTAGATCATGCTTTTAGTTTCATTTCTGCAAAGTAAACTGTCTTGTGATTTGAACAGCAGGAACTCGTTCTTGTACCTTGTGGCAGCCTACTGCATCTTCCACAAAAGGTAAACGCTCCGCCTGTGTCCCGTCTGCAGTTTGCAAACTCACAAATGCTCTAGAGGAAATAATATAATATTTTATGGTCTGCCATAATTAAAGTTTAGAGCTGGTTCGAAAAATGCATTTTTAGACCTGTAAAGTCTTTGAGAATATTTCCAATGCTTTCTTGAAGTAATATTTTCCTTCGGAGCCATCAAAACAATTCATTTAGATACACCTGAAATGTATTGTGTTGATGTTGAGAAGTTTTTGGTAATCATATAAAGTAAATTTAAAGCGGCTTTAGAAATAGAACATTCTGACACTTGAAACTATTTCCACTGTTTTTGAGACCGATAGTAATTGTGTTTGCAAAGTTGCACAGCATTTTCTAGAAATTAGTTCTGAAGATCCTGGTGACAAACTGTCAACTGTGCCTTTGGCTTGAATCCTAAAAATGGCAAATTACACCGATACACAAATATTTCTATCCTGCAAAGGAGGTAGGGGACGAGTGCTTTTTCAGAAAATCCCATGCCCAGACAAAAATGCAGTTTCTGTGGTTGAATCTAACTTTTAGAAAATTGTCAGGAAGAAGCGCCTGACATATCTCCAGTGTCCAGGATTTTCAAAAGATGAATGTTTGGAATCTGCCAAAGCATACGTCAGATGCGTCTCTCTGCCCGTAGGAATCCCAATGGATTCTGGGCAATACGAATGCGCGTCTTTTCCTGTTGATCCTAATGGGAGACAGAGGTGAACAAATCTACGCAGGAGCAACTGGGAGTGTGGTGACTTAATCCTTAATGAGAATTGTAAGAGTGTTTTTCTTATGCAATCTTATCATTAGACTGTCATCAGCAGTCAAGACACCACTGTAATCCTTTTAGAGGTAGTCAGGATTATGGCCTTTCTTGGTTCATTTAGATTCACTTTACGACTGATGTTTGCCCTCGAGGCAGGGTTAGTTCAGTGTCTCCAGATGGTACCGTGTCTGCAAACCTGCAGAACATACAAGTTCAAGTACCTCCTTGTGCGCCGAGTTCAGCTTAAATCTTCGTCCCGCCAACAGTGTGCATGTGTATTACAGTGCTCGTGCTTCTGTGTTCCAGCAGAATGGGTCACCCCGATCACACGTAAATGTCTCTCGGGTGGAGATTTGCACCCGAATTCCCGCTATGGTCGATATGGATGTATTTATCTCAGATCTAAAATAAGTCTAAGGATACATGCCCAAACATTATCCATTATCACAATATCTCCACAAGGAGATCCCTGTATACACCTGCATTCAGATGAGGTGGATGCCTCCTCTCTCTGCAGCACTACTACAGTTTGCACTTTCAAAAACTACCTGCGGGTTTGAGATAAAGCTGCAAGTCTCTCATTTCTCACCTTAACCTTACCTATCTCATCTTTTTATTTTAATTTCTTGCTTACATGTAGTCTACATCTCCCCTCTTTCAGTTTAAAGCCATTACTCCTTCTCCTACTGCAACAGGCCCTGCTAAAGAGTTTGTCCCCAGCTTTCCTGGAGCCCCTTGAGGGACTGGAAGGGGCTGGAAGGTCTCCCCGCAGCCTTCTCTTCTCCAGGCTGACCCCCCCACAGCTCTCTCAGCCTGTCCTCCCAGCAGAGGGGCTCCAGCCCCCCCACCATCTCCGGGGCCTCCTCTGGCCCCGCTCCAACAGCTCCGTGTCCTTCTGCTCTCGGTGGCCCCAGAGCTGGAGGCAGCACTGCAGGGGACCTCTTCCCAGAACGGAGAGGAGGTCCTGCTGACCACGCTGATGGTCCAGCTTTTCACACACTAGTACCTCCAAGTCCTTCTCGGCAATGCTGTTCTCCATCTCTTCATCCCCCAGCCTATATTGATACTAGGGATTGCCCCTACCCAGGTGCACTTGGCCTTGTTGAGCCTCATGATGTTCACATGCACCCGCTTCTCAAGCTTGTCCTGGTCACTCTGGATGGCATCCCATCCCTCAAGTGTGTCAACCACACCACTCAGCTTGGTGTCATCCTCAAACTTGCTGACAGTGCACTCGATCCCACTATCTGTTGACAATGAAGAAGATATTAAACAGTACTGGGCCCAGTAAGGACCCCTGAGGGACACCACTGGTCACCGATCTCCATCTGGACGTTGAGCCATTGGCCACTACCCTCTGGATGTGACCATCCGAACAATTCATAGAATCATAGAATCTTCATGGTTGGAAAGGACCTTTGAGATCATCGGGTCCAACCATACACACACAAAAAAAAACCCCCTACAAACTCTGTCACTAGAGCATGCCCTGAAGTGCCAAATCTACATGTTTCTTAAATACCTCATCCACTGAACCGTCCACCCATCAAATCCATACCTCACCAATTTAGAGAGACGGGTGATGTGGGGGACCGTGTCAAAGGCCTTACAGAAGTCCGGATAGATGACATCAGATACACGTGTTGGAAGTGGAAGACACAAGGACTGGAAGCGCAACCCGAGAACGGCTTCTGTTCTTCCTCTTGCTGGCCCAGTTCGTGTTTAACCAAGGGGGAAAAGAATTGACATAAGAACCAGTCAGGAACCAGACCCAGCTGCTCTCTGGCTGTCCCATGAGTACCCAAACCCCTGAGCTTTTTGGGAAAGTCTCCCTTCCATTTTGATTTTTTTCCAGCTCATCCAGCTTGGGCCTGAATTTTTATTATTTTTTTTTCCCAGCAGATGTTAAATCAAACCCAACCTTTTGCTTGCAAGAAGTTTTGTTTTGATGTTTTGTCATAGTCCAAAAAAAAAAAAAAAAAGAAAAAAAAAAATGTTCCCAATCAGCTCAGATAAAAAAGCAGTGTTGGGAGAATATATTTGACAGATAGTAACCTGGGTGATTACAAGGTCAGCTGCTGGTGCTTCACTTACTCAATTAAATATTCACGATCTCTTTTTCACTTAGGTGTTCAAACTATAGATGGATCTTTTCTTTCTCAATGAACCTCTCATCCTTTTACTGACATTTATTCTTCTTTTTATTCAATTAACCCAGAAAGAAAGCTTCTGGCAAGGCAAGTCAGCTGTTGTCTGCGGAAGAGAGACATACAAATCTTGTCACATAGCTTTTATTTTTATGGTCAGGAACCCTCAGGCCTGGTATTAAGGCAACTTCGGCTTGTGTGGAACTTTACTGTCTCCTGCACACTCTGAAATAAGATTACATGATGGAGAAGATCAATTTACTGGGGACGTTTAAGCTCAGAATATTAAGCTTTTTGTGCAATCACATCTCCTCTCT
Organism: Rynchops niger; assembly: GCA_013400035.1. Lineage (NCBI taxonomy): Eukaryota > Metazoa > Chordata > Aves > Charadriiformes > Laridae > Rynchops > Rynchops niger. Next base: position 37,909 of record VXBH01005464.1, read on the forward strand.
AGCTGTGTGGCAGAAAAGCTAGCCACGGGGTCCTTGACAAATTAGATATTACCACATCTAACTGTGTATATTTAAGCTTATCAAACTGAATCGTTGCATTGTAACTGTGCTCTTACGCAGACAAGGACTCCATTTAATAAATGCAGTGCCATTTAATAGTAATTAATCACCCAACTAAAATGTCACATTAAGGTCAAAGAGACCAGAAGACAAAAAGAAGAGAACATTAAATTCAGCTGACAAACATAGGAAAGGAGAATATAGAGCCAAAGAAAGTTCTGGGACATTGGCACTGGTAAAACATTTAATCCAAACTTCTTAACTTTCCGTTCAGTTCAGAAGTAATTACATTCACTTGGTTCAAAGCGAGGTCATTTTTGTAACTTTTAAATGAAATTTCCTCTTTGCGTGTGCAGTGACAGCCCATTGCAAGCTTGGGATTGTTGGTGCATTTTACAGATGTTGTGCTCTCAGTACTTGCTGTTTCCTTCCTCCCCGCTTCTCTCCTTTTTTTTCTTTGCTGTTATGATGTTCTTCATTTGGGTGGAATTTTCCTCAATGTATCCTGAAATAGAAACAGTTTGGAAATGTAGCTTTTCTGAGGTGGAATGAAATAAGTATGTACAAAGAAGGAGAGAATAAAACGCTGCCTTCAGTCATGTGCTTTGCTAATTTGAGAAGTAATGTTTTGGAATAAAGCCTTCTTAATATTTGCAAATTGTGGAGAAGTTCAAAAGCGTGCTGCAGAAGTTTTTGATACAACTGCTGTTGGTCCTAGAGCTAACGACCGGAACCGAAGCATCTTAGGAAGTCTCATAATACAGAATCTGATTTCATGTTACAGCTGTATAAAGCTTTAGCATTCAATAGCAAAAAAAAAGAAATTGTTGAGTTGAACGAGAATATTCTTTGTGGACAATATTCCTATAAACAGGAGCTCTATACAGGGGGCTCTGTTTCAGAGGAAGAGCGTTGACCACCTGGAGAAGTAAAAATTTATGGGGTTCCTTCTGCTAAAGGCATGGAACGTTGCAGAAAAGGTAGGTATCCGTGGTTAATTCCACTTCTTCAAGCTGGTGTTTATCAACTTCAGTTGAAGCGTACGAATAGGTCTGCATATATTTGCATTCTCCCTCACACAGTGTCCCTTTTTGTTTTTCCCCTTTCTTTCATAAAATGTAGAAGGAAGCACGCGCTATCCACTTTTAAAAAATATATTTTGAATTGCCGTGGGCTACATAGACTAATTTCTGTGCATGAAGAAATGAGCTAGTGAAATAGAGTCAAGCCTGAAAATGTATTATTGTCAGCATATGTTACAGAATTCAGACAAACTGCTTCTAAATAGACTCATTCTTTAATGCATCTATCATTTCTCCTTCCTGTTCCAGAGTTCTCAGTTTCATGTCCAAGAATTTTTGTATTAGTATTGTGAAAAAGAGTAATTCTTCAAAAATTACTCTCCATTTGGCAAGATCTATCTTTATAACTTCTGCGTCAGTCCAAAGAATTTTGGCCTTTCAAAAGGTTAAATATTATCTTTCAAAATTGTGTAACTCTGGCTTTGTCAGGAAATGTGTCCATTTTCTAAAATAACCTTTTCTCCCATTGTCTTTTACATGAAAAAGTTACAGTGAGCTAAGCAATTATAAATTATTTGTTCACAGACTCATGATATCGAATTATTTGGCATTCATTTCTCACACTTAGCTGCATGATAAGTTTTGCCCTAGGGCTGGTCATGGCTGTGGCACATCCAGGGAGACTTTTTCATGTGTGAAGCTGAACTGCAATTTATGCCACTGGTTCCCATGCACAGATGTATAGTTCATAGACGTACCTTTAATGAAGGTTTCGATAATGCAAAATTTGAGAGTCCTGATGTTAACATCTGAATGACTTTTACAGGCTTTGTAGATGAAGAGACACCATTCTCCTTGAGTTATCTACATTTGTGCTGATTTCTGGAAGAGCATATTTCTCCTTCACGCAGTTCGCTCGGCTTCTGTGGCAATCCTATAGATGAGGGTCTTAACAGTGCTCCAAGAAACGCTCCCCTTTGCATGTTTGGCAGTGTAGATTCGAAGACTATTGTGTTTATTTCACAATCCAGTGGTTTCCAAACTGTGGTCTGCTTTCCAACCTAGTGGGCCATCTTCAGTGTGCTTGGCTGGCCTGTGGTCGGCTGCAGATCTGGTCCTCTGGAGGGGCTCCCTTAGGGACCACCTCCTCTGGCCACGGTGCTTCCAAATTTTGTGACCCTGGAACACTACAGGGTCCTATGTTAGACCTTGCGTGTGTATGAACGAGCTCCATGGGGAAAAAAACAAAAGGGACCGCCTGTTCTCATGAAACGTGTGAATAAGTCACTCGGGCGACCTGTGCGCTAGGGGTTCATAACCTTGGAAGGTTGCTTCTGAAATGCAATTCTACTTTTTGTGCTTTGTTTATTAAAAACAACCAAAAAGCCCCCCATCTCAGAGTCAGTTCTGTTACGCGGAATGGGGTAAGGCACCAGTAGATATCATGGGCAGTTGTTCTCAAAACCTACTTTGCACTTTCATCCAACAAACATGTAGCTACATAGCACTTGGTGGCGGTAGTAGCAGGCCATTTGCCTTTTTTGGTCTATTTTCAGCAGCTAGAGGACAGATAGTCACTTTTTGTAAGTGCATTTCACAGCTTACAGCAGGGGCAGCTTGGAAAATCTGAACTAAAGTAGAACATTCACCGGCATTTACAGCTTTTCTGCTCCTCGGTGTCCATGGAACGACTCTCTCTTTCCCTCTACCGCTTCTTGTATTCACCCTTCCATACACCCTGGCTCCAGCCCGTCTCTTTCTCTCTGACTTTGCCCATAGTTTCTGCCTTTGGTTTCCTTCTCTCTCATAGAATCATAGAATCGCTGAGGTTGGAAGGGACCTTTAAGATCATCAAGTCCAACCATTACCCTACCCTGACAAAAGCCACTTCTAAACCATGTCCCCAAGTACCCCATCTACCCTTTTTTTAAACACCTCCA
>VXBH01005464.1:42227-117028 GCA_013400035.1 Rynchops niger
CTCCTGATTTTTTCCCTACATAGCTTCACTACCTCTTTGTAGTCCTCTTGAGTGGCCTGCCCTTCCTTCCAAAGGCCAGAAATCCTCTTTTTTTCCCCTAAGTTGCAACACTAGCTCCCTGTTTAGCCAGGCTGCTCTTTCTCCCCGACAGCTTGTCTTCCTGCACATGGGGATAGCCTGCTCCTGCGCCTTTAGGACTTCCTTCTTGAGAACCAGCCAGGCTTCCTGGGCTCCTTGGCCCTGCAGGACTGCCTCCCAGGGGACTTTGTCAACCACACCTTTCCATTCCTATAAACTTGCTGCATCTCCCAGTATGTGTTTTGCTTCTCCTGGCTGTGCAGCCAGTCCCGTTCCTCCATCGCTGCTCTGCCCGGCGCTCACCCGGGGCGGGAGGGCTCTGCTCTCTCCCCCGTCCTTTCCAGGGACCTCTCTCTCGCTATCTGTTCCCTAAAGAAAAACTTTGTTTGGCTCCTCGTAGCTCTGAATGGAAACACGCTCTTCTGACAGACTTCTCGGGGAGAGGCTAATGCTTGGCTGTGCGCTCCGAGCATGTACAACCTGAGCGTTTGTGGAGACTTTTGGTGAAATACGGGTGCGAGCACGTTGCTGGTGCGTGGGTGACCTTGCCAAAGTACGCCGTTGAACGAACAAGTACACAAAAAGAGAGAGCTGGAAGGGAATACCTGCCACGGGGAAAATTCTAGCTCAGGGGTAAAGTTTAGCGATGCCATAAGGAACAGTTGGGATGGGAACTGCCCTGGTTCTAGCAATTCCATCTGCGGCATATGTTTGTCTACTGGAAAGCCAGAGACGAGCTCTGCGCATGCGTGATTTATTACGAATGGCTTCCTAAGGCATGCAAGTCTGAACATGTGGCAGGGAACAGATGCTTCTTTCTTTCTATCCCCCGTATTTGAAGCACTTTTAGAAAAAGTTTCTTTGCGAAGCAGACTTGTTAAGCAAAAATCTCATTATAAAATACATCTCCTTTTGCCAGAAGGTTTGGCTTAGGTATATAACACCCTGTTCTCTGTATGCTTTGCGGTTTCTTGTACGACAGTATGGTATGACGCGGTGTCTTCACTGTCTGCCTACGACTTGCCTGTGCTCTGCCCGTCTTTTCCACGGCGCTCTCGGCAGACGTGAAGGCTTTCTACCCCCAAAGAAGCGCAGAGTAGTCTGCTGCCTAAATAACACGTTGTAGCTTGACTTCTCCTTTCCTACAACCAAATGTGACTGTGACAGGCAAAAATGAACACTTTTAAAATTAATTCAAGTTTAGTTTTAAAATAAAAAAGAAGCCTTGAGCTAGTATCTGTCAGACCTGCCTGCGTTCGGCGCTCTTTTTGGCCGTGACATAAACCCACTGCTACAGTTGCTTCACTTTAAATTCCCAAGAAGTTATTTGCCACGGCAGATCTCAGTGCAGAAATAAACCGCTGACCCAAATGCTAATTTCATCTTCACTAAGTGTTTGCGTGAGGGCAATTATGTCAGTGCCTTCCTATCGCTCGCAAAAACCAGGGCGTTCCCTGTCCGAACTCCCACCCTCCCCACGAGCAAGGCCCAAATTTAATTGCATTTTCTAAGCTAAGATTAATGCTAAAAACTAACTGTGATGTCATGAATCGGGGAAAATACTTTAAAAATCCCGATGGGTCTAGCAATGTGTTTGTAATGCAGGGACAGCAGTCTGCTGGCTTGCGACAGGGGATGGATACATCCTCAGCGTCGGACTTCCCTGAGCCTTGGGTGACACTGGAGCCTTTGAGAGACACAACCCACCGCATCTGCGCTGGAGCTCATGGGGAGTCTGAGCAACACCGTGTGTATACATGTATATATGTGGATGTAGAATCATAGAATCCTAGAATTGCCCAGGTTGGAAGGGACCTTCCAGATCATCGAGTCCAACCATCAGCCCAACGCTGCCCAAACCCCCACTACCCCGTGTCCCTCAGCCCCACGTCTGCCCGGCTTTTCCATCCCTCCAGGGATGGCGACTCCACCACTGCCCTGGGCAGCCTCTTCCAATGCTTGACAACACTTTCCATGTAAAAGTTTTTCCTAATATCCATCCTAAACCTATATATACATATAAAAAAATGCTGTACAGCCCGGTCATGGCATGAGGGAAGATGGTGGGTGCACTTGCACCCCCAGCAAAGTCCTGCTGGGACTTTCTTTCCACAGTGAAGAAATACCACCCGAGCCCTGCCGTCCGGAGCTCTTGGTTCCGGGGGCTCCTCACCCTCGTGCGGACGCCGATCCCCTGCCAGCCCTGGGACACCTTGGGCGTCTTTTTCTTTGTTTTCTTTCCCGGCGAGCCTGCCGGTCTCGGGGCAGGCGCTTTAGTGAGATGGATGGCAAGCCGGTGAGCGGCGGGTGGAGGAAGTCCTTCCCCAGGTTGTTTACACCAAGGCGTTTTAGAGCAGCCATTTAGCTGCCACCTCCGTCCCACCCCCCTGACCAGCTGTAAGTGTAAAGGCCGCCAGCGGGCCCGCGGGTCGCTGATAAACTCACCCCCCATTTGGCAGGCAAGGAAGCCGGGATGATAAGGATGTTGATTTATGTTTTATCTGTCACTACAATTTCAGTAAAGCGGGGCAGCCAGCCTGAACGGAGCGAGGGCTGTTATCACCTCTCCTTAGCCCCGTTAAGTGCAGCAGGCTCTTTGGTGTCTCTCGCCGTTAATTAGAGGGTAAACAGGACGCCCAGCGCCGGTCGGCCCCGCGCTTCGCAGAAAACCCGCAGATTTGGGGCAGGGCTGTGGGCCTGGGGACACACACGTGCGTGAAAGAGGGTTCCTAGAAGCCCTTGGTGTTTCCTAGACGTGTTTCTATCACTTAAAATGCGTTGCATACCTTGAAGCGAAGGTAACGGCTGGTTTAATTGGAGATAACTCCGCCGAAGCGGCCGCAGTTAGCGTTCGTGTCAGCAGCGAATGCGCCCCGTAACGCCGCGCACCTCGGGTACGAGCGTTCAGCGCAGGAAAAACCTGACAACGCTCATTACCCGGGAAATAAATGTTGTGAATTATACGTACGATTATGTACCATTTTCCCCTCATTTTGGAGGTGAGCGTTATTTTTCTGAAGGCATTGTGAGATTTTGCACATTATATTTAATGGCAAACACATTTTTGGTTGTGAGAAGCACCGCATGCCTTTTGGGGCCAGTAGAAGTGCCCGCAGAGAAGAGGGTGGAAAGAGCCGGGAGAGAAATGTGAGCATTAAAATACTGAAGTATTCCAGCAAAACAAGAACACAGAAAATCTGGAAAAAGAACCCCACCAAACCCCATGCAATTCTTGTTACATCCTATGCAAAATGTTAAAAATACAGCTCTTTCTTTTCCCTCGTCCCCTCCTGATTTCTTTTTCCTTTATTTCTCTCCCTCTCCCCAAATGTTTCATCTTACCTTTCAAGTCTGTCATTATATTTCTTTCTAAACAAAACTAGAAAGAGAAAAAGAAGCTAGTTCCTGCTTGAGGTCAGTGGGAACTTTGCCATTGACTTTAAATAGGTCCAGAAGCGGGCCCAACAGAGCATTTTATAGCTTCCTTTATTTATCTTAGGTTTTATTTTGAGCAATGTGTCTTTTGTATGACTGCATTATTTCCACAGTGAACACCGTGATAACGGCCTCGTATGCATTATTATATACACACGTACTGAACCAAGCGCCATTGATAGTTGTACTCTTTTAAACAAGAGTAAAAGACAATTATAAAAGCACGGCGCAGGGATGCTGGTGTGGGGCTGGCTCAGTACAGGATGAGGGTTCTCTGCAAGTCTGTGCTTGGTGTCACTCCATGGCGATTTTCAAGTATAAACGGGAATGCTGCCGATTACCGAGAGATGGGCGATTAAGAGAAAGACAGCAGTTAACGTTTTAGTCAAGGAAGACCAAGCTGCAGTTCTTTTGGTGTTGTTAATGATGCCCGTAGCCAATCTATTCTTCCTGATGAGAAATGAGGGGGAAAACCAACCATTCTGCAGACTGGGCTACCGTAGGAACCACGCTGCAATTTTTGGGCTTAGCATCGTGAGGCTGGTAGGCCAAGGATAACAATGCAGGGTTTGGCAGAAACGTGGCCGATATCCGGGGATATTAGCCGAGGAGCGTGCTGGCCATTTGTCACACATGATTCAGAGCCACAAATGGTGGTAGGGACTATTTCTGTTTCTTGTTGACGACAGTTATGGATCTTGAGTTCCTCTGAAAAGTGTGGCCAAGGAATCCCTGAAGAGCCACGTCACGCATAGAGATAATTTATCACAATTACAAGTGCAGTGTATTACAGTCCTGAGTAGAGTAACCAACAGCACAAATAAATGAGAGAGATGAAGGCGGGTTTGCTGCAAAAGTGGCCGCAGCCGTGAATCAGACCAACCGGCCTGTCTCTGACTTGTCAAGAAATAAGGTAGACCCCCAGCTGGATAAAAGGTGCGTTTCACATGGATCTGGCAGTGAGGATGGATCAAAGGCATGTTTTTCTCTCCCCATCATACTGCGGGTTCCTCTGGATCAGCTGGGTACTGGGGACGCGCTGGGCTGAGGGCGCTGCACCTCTTCTTTCACCCCAGCCAAAACAGCCAGCTGGACTTCTCGCCGTGCGGGTACGCTGCAGGGACAGGACAAAGTCACTGTTGTGCCCGTTCCCTTCAGCTAGCCGGAGTTAAAATCAATTTTCTTTCCGGTTAGTACGGTTACGTTACTTGCAGGGCAGCTTTCACACTGCTGGGTTTGTCTCCCACAATGAATTGGAGCAGCTGCCTGGAGAACATACAGCCCGTTGGCTTCTGGTTGTCACGGCAAGAAACCGTGACAAAAAATAGGCAAAACAGAAGCGTTTATGGAAACCCGTCGGTGAGGAGAGGCCGCGGAGCCCGGGGCTTGCAGCAGCTGTACCCTTCCCTCTGAACACACACGGAGGGGCTGGTGATGCCGCTTTCTGCCCCGAACGTGTTTCCCGGGATGAGAAAAAATTTGTGCAGTTAGCACAAAAGTACACCATTGGCAAGGAAACGTCACTCCCGCAACCGCAAGGGAAGGAAAAGCAGCTTGCTGGGAGAGTAGCCTGCGGCACAGCGGCCTAGTGGGTGTGTTAGACTGGAGCCGAGTAAGAAATTAGAAATATAATCTAATTATTTTTGATAAATTTCCCACAAGCCGTCATGGCTGCTCTCCAGTGCATTTGTTTCCCCAGATATTTGCTGAAAGCTTTCTGCAAACACGTCTTCGGTGTTGATAAATAAATTTACCCGAATGCATCCTTTTCTAGTGGCTTTATCATTTATTTGTGGCAGAACCAACGCATCTCTTAGAATTTGGACCTTAAAATAAATATATCGTCTGGAAAGGCCATATATTCTTTTAGTTGCTGTTTTTTCCAGGCTTTCATAGAATCAGAGAATGGTTTGAGTTGGGAGGGACCTTAAAGCTCACCTAGTTCCAACCCCCTGCCATGGGCAGGGACAATTCCCACTAGACCTTTCCTACCAGTAAACTGAATATTCATGGAAAAAGGGGTGAGAAAGGGTGTCAATAACACCGAAATAAATCCAGTGTTTTATTCAAGTGATCATCCAGGAACATTTTTTTGGCCGCTTCCCCAATGTCTACTAAAAAAAGAGAGAAACTGGTCCTCCCATCCGTTTATGAGTTAAGCCATTTTAAAAATCGCTTTATTCCATTACACGGCCCCACACCCGCTTGTTTGCCAAAAGAGAGTTTGCCACCGTGCCCAGAACAGCTGCTGGTGCTCGGCGTTTGCAGCTTCCCCTTGCTCCCTGGTACTCCGTAAAACCCTTTATCTTCACCGTAAAAGCATTCTCCCTCTCTTTGCTCAGTGACCGCGCGCCGCAAATATTCTCTTTGCCACCGAGATTGAAACCAAAATGTTCGCAAAGCTTTATTTAGTGCCAGTACCTAATAACGCTCGGCGTGCTCTGAAGCGAATGCGCGTGCGCAGCCTGGCCTAGGAACCCAGCATTTCCCTCGTCCTTCTGGGCAGCGGAAAGGCGTGATGGGCTTTCCCTGGGCCTCCTCCGAGCTCGCGTGCGGTCGGTGTCTGCTGCCTGGCTTTATAACTCTTTGAAGCTTATTTATGGCCCGTGGAAGAGCTGACGCGTGGACTAGGCTAACTATTTTTGAAGCTTTTTTTTTTTTTTTTTCCTAGCCTTGTCCATACCTACTCAAGATCATGTGTTTATGCCGCATCAAAGCGGACTTGTTGTTTCCCCTGCCTCAGATCAGGTACCTGCGCTTGTTTTCTCCTGCACTGCTTTGACGCTGCCCATCATACGCAGTTTACACATTCCTCCCCGCGTTGTTGTAACCTGACCTGTGCTTTTGTTACGGTGACACCTTTGAAAACATTGGCTTCAATATTTGGAGGGCGAATATTTGCCTTTCAAGGAACTCCGCTCCGTAAGAGGGAATTGTGCAGCGCATTTCAGTTAATTGAGTCGATTTCTACTGCCCTGAGAGTCCGAGAGAGACTTGTTTGCTGCTCTCCTGGCGGCTGGCTGCTCTTTTTAGAGGATACGCAGGATGGCCCAGCAGCACTTGGTGGCTTTCATCCCTTCCTTTGCTACTTTCATTTGGTATCTCATGCACAGAATGCATTTCCCGTGCCAAATCCTCCTTATCGCACTCACAAATCCGGGCTGTGATGTGCTGCCAGCGGCAGCGGCGTGCAAAGGGGTAAACTCCGGGGAAGGAGCGTGCTGGGATCCAGCAGCAGGATCCGCTCCCCGGCTGCTCTGGAGGCAGGGTGGGAGTCAGGCAGAAGGACCGCGGTGCCCTCTCAACTTCAGGGGCTGAGAAGCTGATGTCTAACCTGTTCTGGGTGTTTTTTAAGCACGTATTTTGGCTCAGAATATTTATTCCTTCTCTTGTGACCCTGAAACCCATGACTACGGTCCGCACAGTAGCTGGATTTCTTTTAGGTTTAGACCTTGTTCCCACAGTTTGTGCTTGTAACAGATTCTTCGGTTTGGTGCTTTTTATTCATATATAAGTGAAGATTAATAGGTATATGGATTACTTGTTTTCATACTTTCTAATATTCTTGCAAATACATTGGGATTTTTTTATTATTGTGATGTTCGTCTGTTTATCAGCCTCTGCTAACCAAGGACATAACTCAGGAGCCTTCAGTTAAATTTACAGGTTCGGTTCCTTTTCCTGCTCTCATCAAGCACAGCAACGAACACTACAAGGAGACAGACTGGGAAATATTTATTTCCCAAGTACAATTCTATGGCCGCCTGCATGACAAGAGTCTCGCACTCTGAAAATTATAGCCCTTCGCCTTGCACAGCGAATAGCTGCCAGTCCCCAGAGGAGCCAAAGCCGGAGTGTGCCAGCACTGCCAGACCTTCTACTGGTGGCGCCGCCAGCCGTCCTGCTCTCCTGACTGGGTCTCGAAACCCAGAGCTCGATAAACTGTCTGGACTGAGAGGCAGCTTTGGGCTAAGAGAGTTTATAACATGCCAGTGCATGACATCTTCAATTTTTTTCTGGGATCTCTGGAGCAGAACTGTCCTGAAAATTGAGAGGTTTGTGGCGTGGAGACTTTAGGGACTTCGGAACAAAATAGTTTGAAATGACCTGGTCTAGTGAGAGGCGTCCCTGCCCAGGTTGGACCTAGATGATCTTTAAGGTCCCTTCCAACCCAAACCATTCCATGAGCGTGAAAATTGTCTCTACATCTCTTCGTCTGGCCATAAATGCCTTCAGTTAAAAAAAGGACTTGATGTCGGTATCTCTTGACAGCGGAGAGGTGGTTTTTCTTTGAAGCGTTGAAGGCATTGCGCCTGCTCCTCTTCCCCCTTTCACGGTGCGCGAATAGGTGGCGTGAGCTACTTCCACCCCATGTCCTTCCACAATCAGGCAGGTACCCCTCTAATTCAATTAAGACACCGCAGATTGGCTTCTGTGCGCTGGGGAATGGGGTTTGCCTTTCTCCAAGTTTCCCTTTGTCTTCGGGAAAGTCGCCAGAGCTACCTCCCACACCCGAAATTTAGAGGGGCCTCTGCTCGTCCAAAGCAGTTCAGAAAATCTGGTACTACAAAATGCGTGGGGGGAGATGGTTTTATCTCTTAAGCCTCCCCATCCCTAGCTTCAGGAATAACTAACTTTTCCTTTAAACCTGTGGGCTGCATATGTTTTAGATTAGTTTCATTTGTGTTTTTGTAGGTTTTATGAGTTTTTTTAAATAATTTTCCTGTTTTCTGAGTAAATTATATGAAACATCTGCCCTAAATTTAATCTATCAAGCTCATAAAGGGAAAAGGCAGACGTTTTATGAGTGATATTATAAAATTTAGATAATTATCTTGTTTGTTTTAGCAGTTTCTATTTTGGTCTCTGTACAGTATTCTTCCATTAAAAGACAATTTTTATGTGGTGCACTGGTCGAGGGGAACAGCCAGTGATCACATAAAACATACGTATAATAATGCTTATGTTGATCAGTCATACTCTACGTATTTTTGACTGAAATATATTGACTGCGTAAGCCTAAGCCTAATTTCAAGCCTGTTACGGGCTTCTCACATTAAAAAGGAAACAAAAGCCTCTGCATAGACAGCATATAATTCCACTAACCTTCATTAGCCATGCAGCTTAGGCAAGTACAAGTAGGACATATGAAAGTATGCCTAGAGCAATGGATATCAGACGTATTCGTGGTAGCCCTTTCCGCTGCCATCTGCATCAGTGCGCTGAAGTTCTGCCATCCTTTATCTACTGAATGTGCAAATCTCTTTAATGGAAGGCGGAGAAGGGGTTGAGGCACCAGCCCTGGAGGTATTTAAAAGCCGGGTAGACATAGTGCTTGGAGATATGGTTTAGTGATGGTTTTTGTCAGTGTTGGGTTGTTGGTTGGACTCGCTGATCTGAAAGGTCCCTTCCAACCTGGGCAATTCTAGGATTCTATGATCACCGTGTGCACTTCTTAGGTTCTTTACTAGACATCTGCCACTGTCTGCTGTCAAAGACAATATACTGTGCTGGTTTAAACCTCTGGTATGCCCTGATGTGGTTATCCTGGTGCCTTATGTGGTTATTCTTGCCTTTTTCTTTGTCAAAAGCGGCTCCTTCCATTAACTTCACAGGATAGAACCAAGCATTGGAGTTAAGATCCAAAACTGATGACAAAAGTCTTTTATTTAGGAGAAGATGCCGATGGTTTAGCTTCAAACAAAAAGCCGCTGGGGTTCTGTGGCCTGTAGGCATCTGTGAGGATAGTCTCACCAAACCAACCTTAACGGAGTTGTAAGTGATCTTCCTTCTCTTGCCGCAGGACCACAGTCTTTCAGAGCTCATATGGATTCGGAATAATGTCTTGACTGCCTTGGTCAGACTCCACCCTTCTGGCCAGGTTTCATATGGCACTTGTTCCATCCCTTCTTAGACCTTCTTCGAGCTTTTCTAAGAGAGGTATCAACTGCTATCTCTCTGCTAATTCAAATCTTTTTTCCTGATTCCCACAGTTCTTTCCTCAAACAAACAGAAACAATGAACTTGGCTGGGACTCCTGCCCTGTTGTGCCATGGGCTCAGCTCGTGTCTGGGGACTCTGTGCTGGTCAGGAGGCCCAACATGCTTCTAATTCAAGTACCTTCTGCCCTGGCTTAGTGGGAAAGACTGGTCAGTTCTGGCTTCCAAAATCTTCACGTGGTCTGTAAAAATGTAAACGAAAAACAAACACCCGGTAGAAATATAGCAGGTTTTTTTTTTGCTACATGAAATATGGATGGTATGTGATATATGGCATATGCTATATGAAATACAGCAATTCTTCTGCTATATGCAATGTGAAATCAGTGCATCTTTCTGCGGGCTGTTTATGTTGCAGAGGAGCCGGCAGAGGAAGGTAGGAGAAGCACGGGTGTTATTTCTCAGCGCAGAGAGTCTGCAGCCTTTTTTCCCGCAGTGTGTATCAATGGATAGAGAATTCATTCATTTCAAACTTGCTAAGTGGTGCCAGAAGGCAACAGAAAAGAATAGCAGTGCTAAAGGCTTAGCTGGATGAATGATACGCAGTTTGTGTCCAGAAGCTATTACAGTTAGTTGGAACTTCAGGGTTTAAAAGACAGATATTTTTTTGGGGGGGTTTTTTGTGTTAATGCAAAGACTATGCCAGCAGGGCTCTAGGGTCAGGAACTAGTTAAAATGCTGCTGATTCTCCCTGATGAGTAGAATATGCTACAGCAGGCATTTATAGTTCATATACTAGTTGTTAGGAATAACTGAATAATTCTCAGCAAATATCTGAGTACCTTTTTCCTTTCGCTTTGAGTATTCTTGATTTCCACAGATTCATCCATGATGCAGATTTACTTAAATATTTTTTTCTCATCTTTCCCACTACTTGCTGTTTTAAATTCCAGGGTTTTTCAGTTAGCTTCTCTGTGCTATCTTTGCCATTTTCCCCGCTGCCCGGTTGGATAAACACAATAATTTTTAACCACCTTCCCCATCAGTAAATTTGAATGAAAGAAGCACTACAGACCAAACAGAGAGGTCTGCGACCCCGTCTGGGTTTCAGGCTCTCACTACAAGCCGATTCATGATGAATTTAACCCGCACAAACCCCTAATGTCAGGGACAGGCAGTCCTGCTCCTGTCCCCTGCGCCTTGGCCAGTGGCCGGAGGGTGACGCAGCCGTGCCGCCCCGTCCGGCTTCTCCTGGGATGGAGAAGGAAAGGATTTTCCTTTTCACCAGCTCCTTATCTTAAGCTGATCGTGAGACTGAGCAACAGCAATAGGAAAATGTAGCTGCCTGCCTCAGGACGGGGCTACTTACGATTTTTCTCCGTTACAGTAGTTTCTGACCCCTGAGAAATGGGTGATGTGATGCCTCCAGTAGGTCACGCTGAAAAAGTCCCGTTTGCCCGTTGGCCCGTGATGGGAGTAAGAGCACTAACTGTGCGCATGAGAAATAGGAAGGGGCATTTTCACCTCAGAAGCCAGGGAAGGGAAGGGAAGGGAGCTTAAGTAAAATGCTGGGGGGATTCTGGGGCTTCTGTGTTGTGGCGGAGTGAGAGGAGCCAGAGGGCAAATGCTTCCCTCCTGCTCAGCATCGTTATTTCCCCTCTGTACATCCCACCATCCCACTCAGATCCGGAGCAGGGAAGGGAAAAACATCCTTTTGGGAGCTAGCAGGAGAACTGGCCGAGTCTCCCTATTCTCCTCTACGTGTAAATCTGGTATAAGCCCGATCAGAGTGCAAAATTAAAATATTTTCTCCTTTATGTGTTTTCCATAATACCGTTTCTTTGAGGATTTGAAATGCCAGAAAGGATTGGCAAGCTTTCATCTGGTTAGCTCACATGCTGATTGATGAGTTTGATAATATGTGTAGTTTAATGATATTTACGCCGTTTGTCCAGCTAGGTATATTAAAAGAATGTTGAGAAAATAGTAGACGTGCTAAAATCCGACAGTAACAGCTCATACATTAGTGGTGTTTCGTTGTGAACAAAGTCATTTTTCATCCCAGTCATAAAGTAGCCTAAAAACAAGCGTGGCACTGTTTGCCTCAAATGAGCCCGTTTCCATGTGACCACCATTCATCTGACATCATTACTGACATAGCTTTCGTTAGCATGATATCTGATTAAGGCTCCCAGCCGTGGTGGAGCCAGACTAAGTAGTCTGAGCGAGGTGGCTGAGGCAAGTTAATGTGTCAGTGTTACCATTGGGTGAGAGCCTCTGCTCAAAGTTTCCTTTGGAGAACAAGGATAGAAATGGTTGATGGTCTTTCTGATGGGAATCTCCTGAAAATACTTGAAGATCTGGCAGTAATTAAAGATGTGCTGAACCCCAATGAGAGATGCAATCAGGTCAGCAAAACATAATGTTTCTGTGCGAGGGAACATGTGAATGTGACTGGGACCAAGAAAAAAGAAAAAAGAGGAAAAAGAAAAAAGAAGAAAAAAGAAGAAAAAAGAGAAAAGAGAGGGAAGGGAAGGGAAGGNAAAAAAACATGAACAAGAGAAATACAATTGATCATATATTTTCAGACACCAATTAATTAAATCTCTGTCTTGTCTGTGAATAAATGCCTGGCTTGTATATGTAAATAAACAATGCGCCTTGTTTAGGTCTAAATTTCTATTTTATAAAAAAATTTATAAGGCTTGATGAATTCTTGTTACCCGAGGAATAAATCATTTTCAGCAGGCACTGTAATATCCACTTGCAACATCCATCTGAGATGGGATGAGCTCCACTATTTCAGCTTTGGCTTTTAAAATCCACAATGAGTATTGCTATATCTAGTAATTTAGAAAACGTACTGACTAGCCCACTAAAGTGAAAAAAAAAACCCAAATGTAATTTAGTTTATGTAATGGGATGATGAAAAAATTTTGTTGGACAATTCTGTTTCTGAAGTCTGATATTAACCTGTGCTCCAATTTTGGACAAGGAACTGCTGCTATTATTGTTCCTTTTTTCCTTTTTAAACTAGAATATGTCTTTTTTCCATGCACAGATGCCACAGTGCTTGAATATATCTATTATTCTTTAGACTGTTATGGGACTAAGACTCATCTTAGACTGTTATGGGACATAATTCCATAACTAAGACCCCCCCCAGAGAGCTAGAAGCATCAACTTCTCACACCTGACGCTAAATCACTGCTCAAGTGATTTAGAAGCCCACTTCACGCTGTCAAGGGTGATGGAGAAGCAATAAGCCCCAGTAACTGCCAGTGGAAAGTGTGATTCCCATTGTCTAGATCCCTTTGGGAAAATAACTTAGGGAATTTAAAACATAATTTTTAAATATTGAAGTGAGAAGTTAAGGATTTGGCATGAGAAAGGTGTGAAACTCACCGAAGAGTAGGTTACATAGAGCTTTAACAAGTGTTTTTAGGTAGGTAATTTTTATTTCTGATGCTAAATGATGGTCAGACCCTTAGTGTCTGAGCACTGACTTTGCCCAGATGACCAGAGTCAGCAGTTCGTACATTGGCACGGCGCTTCCTCTTACAAGCACAGCTGTTGGCACCATCAAGTGACACAGGCCGTTACAAACCCCAAAGGGAAAATCCCAAAGGATATGGCTTCGAGCAAAACTGTTCAGAGGCGTCCTTCGTTTTCCTGAACGAATATACCTGAAGAACAGATTCTATTTCAAAGAAATACTGAAATCTTCAGGGCATGGATTGCTTACCCACATTCAAAATGTTTGATGGGTTAGACCCGAATTAAGATGGCCTAAATTCTTTATAATTTGGCCTGTGGCCAGCCAATGGGAAATACTACGGTCATATGCGGGATTAAGTTGGTGCAATTTGGCCGTTAGTCCTCTAATAGAACCAGTGAAATGAATGGATAGACTTAAGCATTGAGCTGCAGGTTAGTTTTGCAAGAAAGGGTAGCGGAGTCTGTCCTATCGCCATATCCCTTGTAAAAGTTTAATAAAAGATATTTGTTTCACCCCAAAGGAGTAACGATAATATCACTTTGAAATTGTTAGGAAAATGCTGAGCATTAATCTGCCACAGCCTTTAAATCATTGTTCATACGCATTTAATCTTCTTCTCCTTTAATTAGAAAAAGTCGTAAAGTGGTAGATTCATCTGACGTTGGACTCAGCAACACATTACTTAGATGAAATCACACTTGAGAGTGCTGTGGACTGGACCCGAGTAGCTTTGCTGATAAGGCACTGGTTTGTCATCTACAAGACAACAGTTCAAGACTTCTCTGATTTCTTAAGTCAAATTAATTTAGTTATGTCAGCTATGCTGCCATAAGATGATAATCCAAGCTGCATGGATGCCAGGCATACTTTTCCCTTCTTTGGCTAGGCTGAAACTGTGTCAGAAACACTGCGGGTAGCCAGAACTCATTTCAGGTGCGGCGAGGAAACCGGAACATTTGAATTGCGTGAATTATAAAATAAGTGACAATATATATTGGCTCCTCTGATTCGACTGGTCTGGGACTTTTTTCCTGTAAGATCTGCTAAGACCCGGAGTGAAACACTTCCAGCCCACTTGAATTCTGTTTGGGTGTAGGATCTAGCTATGAAGTTTATTTAAAAAAAAAAAAAAACAAAAACAGCAACCAAATGAAAAAAAACCTCACTACCTTCTCTGTGCGGGGTTCTAGAGCGCGGGACTGTCGTGACTCAGCAGAAGAATGGTCCACTTTGCGTGTTTCTCAGACGATCCAGCATCTTGCAAACCACTCCTCGGAGGAGACGGGGTTTACCCTGCGGAACCCTCTCTCCTCCGGTGCCGGTTTCCTTCCACGGATTTCCCCTGTGACAGTAAATCTTTTCAGGAGAGATATGAGGATAACAGAGCCTAAATGCTTACAGAGAAAACACAAACATTCTTCTGCAAAGTGACTCACTCGGGGAGAGATAAAGGGGCTGGAATTTTCCTAAGGAAATGTCTTATTAACTTATGTTTTCTGTCTGTATCTCTGTCAGAAAAAGCTGTTGTTCCCGCTACTTCCTCAATAACTTCCATTTCAGACAAAATGTTGCAGAGGGAGCAAGGTCCCAGGGATGTAAAATACCTCCCAGTTTTGTCAAAGTATGTGGCCGGGTAGGGAAACGGAGTCTTTTAACGGTCCCACTGATAAAAACGATTCTCAGCACGAGCCGTCAGAATATCCACTCATGGAAGGATAGTGAAGATTCAGACTGCAACACGGACACTGACCGTACATGGCGCATAGATGGCCATCCCCAAGTAGGTACGTTGCGTAGTAACAGAAATCAGCATAAACCGAGACCAAAATAATTCCCATTCTGGGATGAACTGCCCATATTTACGTAGCATCGCACAGAGATCTGGAAACACGGGTGCCGTTCAGGAATATTAAACTGGGAAATAATGAAGCTAAGATAACATCCCTCCCTATTCTAATGCCAAGGGAACCTATTTAAGCCTGTTGCAAAAGATGGAGATATCAGAGACAGAAAGAGAGGTGCAAATAAAACTTTGGAAGTGGTGTTGACTGTAGGGACTCTGTCAGTGCCGTCTACTTCAAGCACGGCGACTGATGGTTCAGCTTGAAAAGTCACTGATCGCCTGAAAATGTGCCACGGTCATGTTGTTTCCAAGGGGCCTTGATTGCTGTGAGGGCGTGTAATTGAAATTCTTATTCGCTATTAAAGAATGTGCTTAATATTAGTCTTCTCATGCAACTTTTACGTTGACATCCCAATTATCCGATGGACTTCGCTGGTAGCATCGCTTCAGTTTTTGCAATAGCCTCGGTGATGATCAAATTTCTCAGGAATGATTGTCCATAATCCATCAGAGCTTGTAAAACTTTTACATTTATCATAGAGCAAGTAATCTGGTAAGCGGCCAAGCCTTCTTTTTCCACCAAAGAATACTAAAAAGAACCCAGTTCCTGGAATCTGATGCAAATGTGTTTTCCGTGAACTGCTCTGTATCCATGCACAGTTCAGAAGACAACATCAGAGAAGTTACTTAATGAGTAAAATATTGTTGTTTCTCCCCCCCCCCACTAGAATTCCACATATCAAGTTTTCCAAGACACATATGCTCTTTTTAATGACTTGAAATACTTTTCTAATGATTAAATTCTGCTTAGCTGTAGTAGGCTCCTCTAGACCTTTTGGATGCCAATATAATGTATGCACCCAATGACAGGCTGTAAACATTCATTTTAGACCACTAAAATCAATGCTTGGAAAGCTGAGTTGTCCATACCAACTTTGTTTCACAGCTTGTGTAATAATTATTCCTAGTATTAAATATTATGGCTCAATAAAGCCATTTGGCACAGTGCTGTCCAGCTACTTGAAACTGCAATGTCTAAATTATTCAGCTGCATTTCTGCAACACTTCCGAGTCACGTATTTTTTGCCTTGAAATTCAGTAGGTTGCTTGACATTTAAAAGGCACTTCTTCAAGGTTTGTGACGTGGAAACCAATTGCTCTATAGGAGGGGAAAGTAGTGCTTTCATGTTGGTAGTGATTTCTGTTTCCTGTACTTTTTCGTGGTTCGGTAACTTCCAGCTTCAAAATACGGGGTCATCTTTTAGTGTGCAGCAGACGGCTGCTGTCTCAAAAGCTTCAGGTGGTAACACAGCCGATGGGATAAAGGCCAGCTTGGCCAAAGCCAAGAAATGCCGTGGCAAGGTGCCATCTCCAAGGCAACTGCTGTGGTTGGGCAGTTTTTCTCAAGCACTCATTTTCTCGAGCAGACGATTGTTCGTTAAGGTGTGGAGGTATCGGCTCTGCCGCGTGTGGAATGTGGCATGGGCCGCTGTCCCAGTGAGTGTCTCCTGTCCTCTGGGGTGGCTCCTCTGCAGTCGCTACGGAGAAATTGGGCATCGCTGCAAAATCAGGCGCCTATGCTGCAGACGCAGGCGGGCAGAGGTACTGTCTTTCCAAGTTGCCTTCTCACAGCTGCTGGCAAGGAGCACAAATTTGTACGTTGCGAGGGAGTTTCTTTTCTGCTCACCCACCACCGTATTTAGTAAGTTGAGGCACTTACTATAAAATCACCTAGTTAATCGTACGGTTTTCAATTCATTCCAAGTGTTGTGAAGAAGAGATGGTTATGACATAGAGGAGAGATGGAGATGTCAGCAGGGAGACCATTGGGTTGTGTATCACCTTCCATCCCTTGCCAAACAACTTGCCTCCTGTGCCTGGAGGAACCAAGAGAACCTTTCAGAACGTCACCAGGCAGGGATGGCACAGGGACTGCAGGCTGGATCTGGAGCCTGGGCAACCAAACGTGCCCAGGCTGCTGGCCATTCCTCTCAGTTGACATCTCTACGCCCAGTGCATGCCCTTCACCATCTCTCCCTTTCAGAAGTTCCTTTATGTATGCCGAGAACCCTGCAGATCAATCGCACCCCTGTTCCCGCCTTTGGCAAGAGTAGGGCATTCTCTCATCTTAAGTATCTCCTTTATTTTTTCCCGCATGGCCAAGTTTCTAGTTCTTCTGATGTCTTGACTCTGGATCCCCGCTTTTAAACTTGTAAAATTCTTCCTGTTTTCCATGACGTTTTCCTGCTCCGTACTCTGGGTTCTAGCCTTTTGCTGATGTTTCCAAGTTCACTTTTTCATTACTTCCCCTTCACCCCACATCTGCCGTTGCTCTGGTGCCTGCTGTTTCTGTCTTCCTGCACCGGCGTTTTCACTTCTTCCCACAGGCTGCTCTGGAAAGCTCTTTTTTTAGTAGACTCTCAGCCATTATCTGCTCACGCATAAGATTAATTTGCTGCCTTTGAGGTATGCAGGCAGTAGAAAGGAGCAGTAATAGTATTAAACAGTCCAGAGAGCCTGGCTGCTCCCTAAGCGAGGTTTTTCTTGTGTTTTAAATTGCATGAAAATCAAAGCATTTTGTGTCTGTGGGTTCCTGGAACATTTTGACACTTATTGGCTGAAGCACTCTCAAGTTGTTGTCTTATAAAAAGAGCAACTGGGCCTGGAGTTGGATTTTGCTTTACCATGCCATTCAGAAGCTAATGGCATGATATTAAAAAAAAAATAATAATAAAAAAAGTTTTAAGTGCTGGGGAAGCTTTATGGAAGTTGTATAATTCTCTCACATGACCAAAATATATTTTTTTTCAGACTTGTCCTGAGAACCATTCAAGTATGCGCTTTATCAAACTCCAAACCAGAATGGTTCATAGTCACTTATTGGTATTTCAAAGCTAGTTGTTTAAATTTGGTACTTTGTACCTTGAAGGGGAAAAAATATGCATATTAAGGTTTAAAAAAACCACCAAACCAACCTGCAAGTGAAAAACTGGACCTAGTGCTTTGTTTGCAATATCCCTGCTGTAGCTCTTTGGCATATCTTGGCATTGTGGTGTAGTTTCCCCACATTTCAGAGGACACCTTGAATAAAGAGCTCCGCATGGATCAGTTCATCCTCTGTTTCATTAAGGTACTGCAGAAATCCAACTGACGCCTTGAATCTCAAAGAAAGACGGAGTAGATCTGGAAAACATTCCGAGAGGTGACAGGATTGACTCAGAGCAAGGAAAGACTTTCTCAGAAAGAAAGAAAAAAACCCACTTTGGGAAAGAAACAGAGTAGGGGAAGCAGAACGTGAAAGAAGCCAATAGAATTGTAACTAGCATGGAGAAGACCTTTGCTATTTCTTTGAATATTGTAACTAAGGGACATCAAAGCAAAGGGAGAAGAGGTTCTTTGTGCAGTTAGGTAGTTCAGCCGTGGACCTCTTTGCCAAAGGATGTTACAAATGCTAAAATAGTCCACGGTTTGTGGAGAGGTTTGACGTGTTGGTAGAGGAACAAACTATTCGGTGTGACTATACCTACAGAAATGACTTCTGGTTCAGGAAATCCCTTAACTAAAAAATAAGCAGATTCTGAAGCTACCTTCATTTTTATTATCTTTGTAAGGCGGGCCACTTTTGGAGACCAGGTAGTAGTGCACTACACCGACCGTAGGTCGTGTACCCAGGACTATTTTCTTGTACTTCATCACTTCACAGAATTGTCTGAAAGGTGGTTTTTGGTTCTTCTAGCAGCGATATATTTCCCCACCAATGTTAAAAAGCGTATTATATTGCCAATATTGTAATGTGGAGGTTGAAGGCAAGAAAAAAGAGGCAGAAGAACGCAACAGTTAGTGTGGATTTATTATTGCACAGGAATTGACACTTCAAAAGATCTTGGTTCCTGCTGACTGGCCTTTCTTGGTCACCACATTTCAACAGCTGGGTTGAAATTCCGTATGGTAAAGGCGCTTTTGAATGACAGTTATCCAACATTCATTGCCAAACTTATGCGTCTGAGAACTTTTTGAACAGAGGCAAGACTGTGATCGTGCCCCAGAAAGGCAGAAAGCTGATTGTGAGTAAAAGCCCAAGTTGAGGAATCTACAGATGCAGCTGCTGGGAGGGTCTTTCCTGTTCTAGTTCTCAAGGCAGATTTGGCAAGTCGCATTAGCAGGTCTCTGGTAAGGAAAACAGACTTTTCCTGCAGCCTTTCAATCTCTGCAAGCTCTTGAAGAACTTAATCACTCAGAAAAATTAGCCCTAGAACTTAGCGTGTATTTATTATCTATTTTGCTGTTCTGTTTTATTTTGTTTTAATGAGTACCGTTCGATAATGTGAAGTCTAGTAGTAATGCTGGGTTTCTTTTGAAGCAAGTTTAATTTTCATTTTGATCTTTTATATTGTGCCTACTCTTGCCTTTATTGCATATAGCCAAAATATTGTTTTCTGCGTGCTCTTTCTTGAAAGCTTTTTTAAGTTGAAAGAAATCTCAAAAGGAAGCTACTGCAAAAAATGAACAGAATTTAATATAGAAAGGTGCACTGGGATCAAGGGAGATGCTTTTACCAACATATTTAATACTCATATAGGTAGCAAACCCAACTGGACTTATTTTTCCTCTACTACAATATATGTACATGTAGATTTTTAACTGATCAGCCATTCTTCTTAACTTAGTTTTTAATAGCAAGCTAACATAGAACAGGAAACCAAAGGAGCTCAAGAGCTGTAAATATGAATTAGAAGCTTTATTGCTTGTACTCTTCCTTATCCTTGGGGGGGGGGGAAGGCTAAATACATCCTTTCCTCATTCTTTTCTATTTTGAATTTGGGCCAATGTGGGTGTGGAATTTTGGTGCCAGCTCGAAGTTTTAGTTAACGTCTTATCTGCCATATGTAATTTGGCACAATCCCAAACTAGGTCTGTGTGTAGATCAGGAAAGCGAAGCTGGCAGAAATTTAGGTCAAGAGACGGCAAGAAGCACGTGTAATTGTCTCCAGGGCTCCCATTTAACTCTCAGAATGACACTGAGGAGAAAGCTGCAGCGACAAGGCCAGGCAGGCCCTCACGGGCTGAACAAAGTCTCCAAAGGTCTGTAAGTCTTGGGAGGCGAAGGTCACAGGAGCAATATCGGGCCACTCCGAGTCTATGCCATAAACTGTCAATAAAGAGCTCTTGTGCGAAGCAGGCCTCATGTTTTCTCTGCCTATGTTTGTTTTTCACCGGCACCCCATCAATTCACGGTGCAGGGTTAATAAAAATCCACACAAGTCTCAAGGTGTTTCCTTTAAACGTCCTTGGAGGTTGCGTAGATGGACAAGACCACGCAGCTGCCCCGGTGCCCAGACTCCTACTGGTCTCTGCTCTTTAGTGCGGTACGTTTTCACCTGTACTCCATATATCTGGCATGATTAAACTGCAGGGCTGCGTTTTTAATGAAGTTTATCTGAACAAAAATTTTGCGTGTAACATAAATCCCGGGAATCTGTCACGAGAGGAAGACCTGAATCATCTCGGCCGCACTGCCAGCGTATCTAATCCTTTTTATCACTCCTTGGCAAAGACAACCCCCCAGTTCTGGTTAAAGAGAAGATGAAGCTCTTCTGTCTGATCTTCCTGGCCCTCAATTCATTTTTATTCAACTTTTTAAAAGGATATCTCCGACCTTTACTCTCATTTTGTCTTCTTAAACATCTTCTGGCTGTCTTCAGATTCCATGACATTTTTTACAACATTGTGTTTGGGCTGAAAATTCATATTAATAGCAAGGTCGAAAGAAGCAAACGCTAATACCTTGGAATCGCAGCAGCTATTCATCAAGTTTAATTGCCATCAGGTCTACTTAAAAGATAGCTGATTTACCTGCACTGCATTACACAGTAAAGGAGTATTACATGGAAAATACCAGAAAGAGACAATTATTTTAGCAGGTGCACACTGATTTGAGCTAATTTCTAAGCTAATGAGCTAGGTTCCTGTGTTTTGTTTTGGGTTTTTTTTTTCGTAACATTCTGAAAAAAGATCAAGATTTTCCATAGATTTTATGACATTATAAAGGTGAAAATCCCAAGCAAAAGAAGAAAAAAGTACTTTAAAAAAAATACTCTTTTACAAGTCAGTTTCACCAAGGATTTGTGACCATCAGAAAGTTTTGTGCATACATGACAGCAAGCCAGACTGATGCTGTTCAAACATGGCTTTTTTTTTACACCTCACTATGTCAAGATAGAGATAGAACAACCGAAAATTATTTGATCAGTTGTCTGTCAGCCCCACAGGGCTCCGTGATGGTTTATCTCCAATTCTAGTCATTTCAAAGGTCAAATGATTTTTTTTTTTTTTTTTAAAGAAAAGACAGCTGAAGCAGGGTGTCAGGAAGTGAGATAAGGAAAACCCTTTTATGTTTGAAAATATTGCCTTATCTTAAAGTTCACTTCTCATTTAAAAATAAAGGTCAGCTCTGAAAAGAACAAACAATATTTTATTATGTAAAGGAAGCAAATACAATTGGTGCATTTTTTTTTTTTCAGTAGAAGACCATAAGCATGTTGTTTTCTACAGTTGTCAGTAGATCAGCTATCATAACAACTCTCGTTGTTATCTATCTATATTTATTTATTCTTTTAAGTGAATGGCCTTAACTTTGTGGCAAAATGTAGTTAATGAAAGAGTTAATGAACAAGACCTGAATTCTAAGAAAGACTTTGCTATGGACAAACCATTTCATCACTGGTTCAGAAATTATCCTGTGGAAGAGGAAGTTTTAATAAATCAGAACGAATAAGATCACGACTGAGAAAATTATTTAGACCTCTTTACGAATAAGAGTATCCATTTCTCACAACTGACCAGAACACATTTATTCTACAGGAAAGTGTAACCCTTTTTAGTCTGCGAAATGACACCATGAGACCCTGACCTTAAAAATTTGACAGTATGTCGCCTACCCAAGCATTACGGTCCAGTACTGATGCTTCTGAGAATAACAGGAAAGAATGTGAGATAACACCAATACGGGCAGTGAAATATCCGAATCGTACGCAGGTAATTAAACGTACTCCCAAACCTCACATTCCGATTAATCAGGAATTACCGCAGCTGCAAACAGTGTTGGCCACAAAGCATAAAACCACTTGATACTGCACTGGTTTGGAACGGAGAGGTTTTCTGCACCTTTTACACACTGTTGATCACAGGCTCACTGTAGGTGAAATATTTTAAAGCAATTAGTTAATTCAGGAAAAAAGAAACTTATAAAATAATTTTCTGGACAACAAAGATTTATGCAGAATATTGACGGGCTGCAGAATTGTTCTTAGATGTGCTAGTTTCTCAAACATCCTCTTCACCTCTTTGTGCTCTGTCTCGCACAGAGCTATGGCAAGAGAAGAAGTGAGGAGTCCTTGCGGAGTGATTAGAAGTGCAACATTCATGAGAGGAAAAGATATTTCTTTCAACATACTTGATGAGGCATTAGTTGTAATCTCCTCTGAAATTCTTGCAGAGATCTATCTAGGCCACTTAACAGAGGTCTAATGTTAGGTCTAATACATGCATTAATTTAAGCCAATTAAGGTACAAACCGAACCTATAAAAGCATCTTGCTAGCTGAAGACTGGCCAATGTGACTGCACTGTATTAGTGTCAGTGATGAGCTCATCCTGACCTCAGGACCACACAGTATGTCATCGGAAAGCAAAGTGCTTCTTGGGATTTAACTGTCTTTTTCACAGCCCTTCTGTCTTTTCTGATGTTGCCTTGTACATATTCTCAGGGGAGACCTTCTCGCTCTCTGCAGCTCCCTGAAAGGAGGGGGTAGCCAGGGGGGGTCGGGCTCTTCTCCCAAGGGACAGGCCAGGGGACAAGGGGAAATGGCCTCAAGTTGCACCAGGGGAGGGGTAGGATGGATGTTGGGAACAATTCCTTCCCGGAAAGGGCTGTCAAGCACTGGAAGAGGCTGCCCGGGGCAGTGGTGGAGTCGCCATCCCTGGAGGGATGGAAAAGCCGGGCAGACGTGGTGCTGAGGGACACGGGGTAGTGGGGGTTTGGGCAGCGTTGGGCTGATGGTTGGACTCGATGATCTTAGAGGTCTTTTCCAACCTAACCATTTTTATGATTTTATGGTTCTATATTTCATGTTTCTTTCATTGCTAAAGTACTGAATGATGAAATAGATAATGTGGTATATCTTCCAGATGAGAAGTGCCTACGGAGTTCTCGATCATCTCTATACAGATAATATGGTAAACAGAGGCTAATGAAAGGTAGTAGCGTTGAGATCTTTGAGAAATTGTGTAGCAAAACCGAGGTTGTCCTACAACGTCTGTTGAGGACCTACTGAAAAGGTATGAATGTAGCCAAAAGTACATAGGACTGTGCAATTCCTGTTTGCACATTTGTATTGTTTCCAGATTGTTTTTATCTAATGACTTTTCATGTCAAGTAGAAATCGTTGTATTTTCACTCGTTCCGATGAAGCCAATTATGGTTCTCTATTATGGTTCCAGCGGAACTGTTTCCATTCAACGAGAATATTCTGCAAATACTTGCTAGCGTGTCACAATAAGTAATTCTGGCAATTAGAATATTTTTGTGTGAAATTCTCATATACTTTTGAGAAACATCTCTTCTTGCAGACAAAATTTTCTTTATTTACAGGGAGAAAAAAAATCACAGAAACAATGCTGGGCTTTTTTTAAAGCTTTTGAAAGATTAAACATGAGGCAATCATGTCAGATGTTACCAACACAGAATCATAAACAACAAATAATTGTAGAGAATTATTTTGGGTCATTCCATTGACTTGAAAAGAATTTTCTATTAACCTCAATAGCAAATTCCATCACCTCTTATTGTTTCCTCTGGGGGACATTTTTAGATGAAGAAATAAGCCATACCTGTTTAATGAATTATCCATTGCAAAATTATTCCCTTAATTCCAGTCATCAGATCAAACCTTGACTATTGCCTGGGAAAAATCACTTACAATCTGTCAAGTACTCTAAAATCTTTTCCATGTGAAACAGGAAGGATTCTATTTGTTTTGTGATGGAAAAGCAAAAGGAAACGTTTCTGCAGCAAATAACATTCAATCTTCCATGTTGCCCAAGTGAAAGTTGTGGTCCATCAAAAACTTAACTGCTTCTCTCTTTAGGTTAACGTTTTACAGCAGCAAAGTGAGGCGTTTTATTGATCTTCCCCAAGTTACAAATTCTGTGACAAAAGAATGAAAAAGTGACTTTTTAGCCATCGGTATTGGTAGCAATGTCCTGTTTCTCCTATTGAAAGACAAGGACAATTTAAAGCCTTATTTCTAGACAAAATTTCTGCTTTTTGCATTAGACATATTTTGTAAGACGCATAGCTCAGAGCTTCCTTTTTTATTCAAAATAAGGGGAGATTTTCCACCTACTTCAAATTGAATGCAACATGGTCCACAAGGTTTCAAACTAGGGACTAGGGAAATGATCTGCCTAAGATAAAACTGACCTGAAGCTTTAAGAAAAACTGAAACAAAACTTTGTAGCTTGCAAGAATCTGATTGAAAATAACCTGCAAGTTTAACATGTTATTGTTGGGAGGTAAAAAAATAAAACAATTTTCGTCTTTCTTGCAACAGAGCTTGCGGAAGCGTCTGTTCTATAAGGCCTACAACCTTATTTTGGGGGTTTGAGTTGCTTCAGGTAAGCACCCAGACTTTCTGATGCCTATTTAATAGACCCTCTAAACCTTTTGAGGTTTGCCCATCTCCAATTTAAAAATCCTCTCTGGAGGGAAGTTTTCCAGCTGTAAGCTCTCCAAAAGCACACCTGGCAAAACAACATCTGCCTGACAGTGACGGGGGGAGCCTCCGTAAAGGCTGACATATGTGCACGTACAATTGGGCCTTATAGCAACAAAGCGTTTTACAGATTAGTGTACACTGGGGAGTCCTGACTCCTGACAGGAAAATATGATGGCTTTTAGACTTTAAATTACCGCGAAGCTGTATCCACAGCTGGTGCAGGTACAACACGCTCGTCTACAGATGGCAGGTAAGGGAGGTCATGTCCATAACTGCCTCCTCCTGCTTCCCAGCGTTGGCTGAGATGCCGTTGTTGCAATTCAAGACCAACATTTTCGACGGCGGTTGGTTCCAGCCGCCGACACGGCGCTGGCTGGAAGCCTATGAGCTCCAGTACTGGTGCAGAAGGCTTCTGATGACACTTCCAGATGATGAAATGCCATCCCCGGTCTATTATGGCATCTCTTCCGTGAGGTTCGGGGCACAGTCTGTCGTGGTTCGGTCACTTAGGAGAGACGGGGTCAGTGAACAGGGCTGCGTGGAGGTGAATCAGCTGGAGAGCTCGCGGAGCCATCACTGTGAGCCACACGGCCAGCCTTTGAAGATGGGGAGAGTAAAACACGGGCAGGTTCCTGAAAACTCACAAAGGCGCTTTAATTCTGGAGGAAAAAGGACCGTTGCATAGCCTGTTTTCTTACGCTGGCCTTTGTTTTAAGATTCTAACAGAAAGTCCAGGAAATACTCATACTTGGCCAAATTCTGAGAGCAGGACATCGTCCAGCTGACCACCGGCGGGACTGAAGGAAACGTACCTCCTTCGAGGAGGAGGGCTTGCTTCTTTTTTTTCCCCAAGCAGTGTATTTATCTGGATACACAGCCTCAGTCCTTCTCTTCTCAACCTGCCTGAGAGCTTTACGCGAGCCGGGGGGACTGAGCTTTGCTTAGTCGTAGAGGACCACTACTGCTTTTATAAGGGCAGGCCCGAGCTTTTATTAAGGTGGCTTCAGAGGACTTCCAGGGAGAAAAGCTGTCTGTGAGAGTTGCTGAAGTCTTCTAATAGCCCTAATCTAAACGCAGGGTGTCTTCACCCATTTTTAACATAACCCTTTTCCCCGCTCTTATTTTGGCAATGAGCTCACGGGCGGTTGTGCCATAGCGTGGGATTAGCGGGGAATTAAAAGCTTCGTGTCTGTTCCAAAAGCAAAGTTTTATAGCCTAGTGATAAGGAAAAATGAGTCAGAAATGTGAGTTTGCAGAGCCTGCAGCAGGAGGGACAGCAGGTCCTGCTGGGAGGTTATAATCAAAATCATTCCCCTCTTTCCAGGCTGGGTTGGTTTTTTTTTATGTTGTCTTTAACCAGTTTATCTTGGGACATGGAATTGTTTGTGTCCGAAGCTTGCACTGCACAGTGTGTAAAACCTGAGCTGCCTCTTCCAAAGCGTTTCCTGCAAAATCTCGTGTCGTGACACCTCTCTGGCCTCCAGCCTTTTCCAAAAGCGTGGGTGAGTGGGTGGGACGGACGGTGAGGTGCGACCAGTGTGACTCCAGTTAGGCTGTTGGACAACACTACCAGCAGAGGTGCGGGTCGTCGAGGGGTACAGCTGCCTTCCTAGCAAAGTTCTGCTCCGAACGCTGTCCTCTGCGCTCTCTCCCCGCTTTCGTATTCTCACTGCTGCACGTTTTTTAGAAATTGAAAGTTCAGAAATCAGATTTCTTTTCCTGGAGATCGCTGTAAGCATTGAGTGGATGCAGGCTGGACGCTGCATCTGCATCTGGCATCCAACGGCCTCGTGGGATCGGACCTTAAAGACCAAGGCCAACTCTTTTAATGAGAACTTAGGCAGCGTCTTACAGCAACACAACTGACTTGTTGGGAGGTTTGTATAACACCTACCAAACTGAATTTCCATCAGGTTATGGCGTTTACACACTTCAGCAGCGTACCTTTTATTCCATTTAACTGTATTTCATTTAACTCTTCCTCCACTGGCCAATGTTCTGTCTCCAGTCTTCTTCTTTTTCTTTTTCTTTTTCTTTTTCTTTTTCCTTTTCTTTTTCTTTTTCCTTTTCTTTTTCTTTTTCTTTTTCCTTTTCTTTTTCTTTTTCTTTTTCTTTTTTTCTTTTTTTTTGACTTGGTGACATTTTTTATTTCAGTAGGACAGGTTTCTACTGAAATAGTTCTGTATTCAGTTCTGTACTGAAATAATTCATTATTTATACATATACATATAATACATATATTATGTATTATATATTTATATACATATAACAGAACAAAAGTTCTGTAAATCATTAGATATTTATAAATATTGGAAATAAATGAATAGCTTCAGATTAATATCCCAGTGCCAAAGACTGAGAGTAAATTTGACACAAGCACAGAGGAAGGACCTAGGCAAAAGTAAAGCTGCTCTTTTTTGGCAGAAAGCTCCAAATCTGACTTAATAGCCACGTGAAATTTTGGTCCGTTCTTTCATGAACAACGAAGAGTTAAATGAGTCTCAACACAGCTGCCGAGGAAGGCTAATAATTGTTAAATCATCAGATTAAGTCAGAAGACGGAAAGGATACCAGTGAAAATCAAGGGAAAAGTAAGGGTAACAAAATGAGATTGGTCATGTAATTCACAGGCTTTATCTTGACTTTGTTCAACCCAGAGAAAGAAAAAGTAGAGGATGGGAACTTCAGGTGTGGGCTAGAAACTTCAGGTGCGGGATGGTGTTTCTGCACCCTGGCAGTGCAGGAGAGGACGGCTTGAGTGGGCCAAAAAGCAGCAGTTGGATAGAGGGGCTACCGAACATACTGCAAAATGTCGCTGGAGACCTCAGTGATGGGCAGGTTCCCAGCAGGACATCCCTCATCCCTTTGGGCACGTCAGCTGTTATAGGAAGGACACCATGGTTAAAAACGTAGGTGGAAAAACTCTCAGTTCCCTTCACAACCATCACCGTGCCAGGACCCCCAGCTGAAGGCTTACAGATGTGTCTCCTAACCCGGCCAACACCGATTCCACTGAGACTACAAACGTTTGCCCTCGCCAGCCACCGAAGACCAGGCAGCTATGAGCACACGGGCTGCGACACTGATGGCTTTGGTGGCCTCAACACTTCTTTGTCGAAAGGGATCAAAAGAATTTGTAAAGAACTGAGAAGCTGCTGGGTTTCTTCCGAGCTTGGAAGAAGCCAGATGACTGTATGCTGTGACTGCTCCACAGGACTGGAGAACGAGAAATCTGAATTGATTGGACAGGTCTATGTCAATTAAGCATATGGGAATGTGTTTGTCATGCTCAACTATGCATTTAAATTTAAATATCGAACACCAGTACAAAGGTTTAAAGAATGGGTACTAGCAAATCTAGCCTCCAGAATGTTTTAATTAAAGTTATTTTAAATAGCACTTACAAAGTTTATATTTTAAAATGTGCAAGATGTTTTTCAGAGATTTCTTTTCGGTAACGTGGAGGTCTAATCCTGTATCTCACTTTTTGAAATATTTGAAATAACAACACAACCCCAGGCTCTGCTTCAGCAAGGAGTTAAGGTGAGGTGCAGAAAAAAAGGGCTGGAGTAACCGTGCATAATATTGCCTCATCAGCCCTCCACCATGTCAGTCATGCCACAGATATTTCTGGATGCAGTCGCGGCATCTGTGGAACCATATTCCAGCTGTTCTCAGACTTTCCCATTTCTGGAAGCCTGCCCTTCCCTCAGCTCCCACCGCAAACGTCCACACACCAGAAATCCAGCCTTCCTCCGAGAGATCAGTCCCAGACTAACCAGGGATTACACCAGAATGTCTGTGTTATTTTCTCACCCTCATCTAAGGACCTTTGGAATTACAAAGTCAGGCATGAATTCATTAGCTCAAAGCAAGACCCCAGCACTTCAGTGAAGGAGCCCTGACAGAATCGTGAGCGAAGGTCCTTCCCAAAGTCACTCAGGTCTTCAGCCTGGGTACAGCTGAGCTGCAAATCAAAAGGATGTCAAAACATGCAGTAAACCACATTTTAATTAGTCACAAAAAAACCCCAAAGAATTGAATGAACATGTTTCCTGGTCTGTCTAAAATTTACACAACTTGCTTGATGACAGTCAACAATTCTGTCACTTTCGGATGTCACCAGCCATCACTCGCTTGGGCATTTCTTCAGGTTTGGAGTCCCATCTGCCCTTCCCTTGCTCTTTCTCTTTTGGTTAAAAAAAACTTCCTACTCTGGTGTCCAAATACTTGGGAAAGCGGTCTCAAAACAGACAAAACTTATGCAGAATTACCCCAGATTTTCTTTAAAAAGAAAGAGAAAAAAGACTAAACCTTCAGAGTCCTGTTGGGAGTCTATATATCTGCATATATCTGATTCCTGATATCTGTAACCTCAAATGTGCTCCACAGAACTCCGGTGAATTCTTATTTCCAATGACTCTTAGTAATCTTATATCCTACTTCACTTTTACAACATCGCACACTGCGCTTACCTTTACGTGGCTCATGAGAACACATACTATATTAAGTAAGTACGTGTAGTAGGCTTGTGTGCACCCACAGATCTTTGTAAAATAAAATTAAACTGCTGAAACCAAGCTATATTCGCATAATAAATTACTCTAGTTTAGTACTGGGTTTTTTTGCTGAAGAAATTTGGATTTGCTGCCGGAGTTTTTTGCAGGTTTGCTACAAGAGCACTGGGTTTAACTAATGGATGTAAATTAGCAAAAAAGAAGTGCAGGATCCTGGACACATTGACGTGTGCTGGTTACACATGAGATCTTAGGCTTGCCCACCTCAGCAACAGGGAGCAGTTTGGCCTCCACCTCTCATTTTTGGACTACATCTTTCAAGAGAACTTCTAAACTTTCTTGTCTTCTAGACTTTCCTTATGATGCAAGGTGTTTTGATTCTTGTTCATACAAGCTGCTTCCCTGACCCTGTCCAAACAGATGGCTGTTCTCCATCTAAAAAAGAAAATCTTTCAAAATCTGTTCAGCTGATCATTAAATGCTATTGGCATCAAATATAGGGGAAGCCACAAGATTTTAAAGCAAATTATTATCATCGTTATCATCATGACATCGGGATAAAAACGTTGTGGCCCTTACTATAAAAGGCCCAGGGAATCAAGGAACTTCTCCAGTATCATGACACGAAAAAGCAGACTCAGTGCAGCATCTTCAGATGTGTCATTCTCAGCCCTAAAGCAAAAAAGAGTAGATACAAAAGGTGACACCGATAAGGGAATTGTTTTGTTACGCAATTGACAGCCCTATTCCTTTTTGCAAGGCGACATCGTAGCCAGGAGTTCACGCAGATATTTTTTTTCCTTAAGAGATTTTTTGGCTGTGTAGAACATCCTGTGTAGCCAGGGCTAAAATAACAAGAGCTTAGGGTGAGCTGCAACTGTCTGGCTGCAGATCTTTCGCCTACCTCCGAAAAATAGCAAAACCACCTTTTCCTCTAGGTATCGTATTCTATAGCAGGTTTTCTTCGTCAAATTTTTTTTCCTCATTTTTTCAGAACATCAGTGCTGACACTTAAGAGGAAA
The DNA here is from genome assembly GCA_013400035.1 of Rynchops niger. NCBI lineage: Eukaryota > Metazoa > Chordata > Aves > Charadriiformes > Laridae > Rynchops > Rynchops niger. The sequence continues at coordinate 72,336 of VXBH01005464.1, forward strand.
GTATTACAAAACCAACTGGTCTAGAGGCGAGATACCCAGCTTTACCCAGTAAGCAAACTGCTTACAAGGTAATCAATAGCTTTGCCTAGAAAGAGGGAAGCGAAGTCTAGGATAAGGAATAACGTTACTGGAAAGATTACTAAAATTATCATGATATTCAGAGATTCCATTTTGCTACTTTTCCAGCCAAAATTAACCTTTGTCCAAAGAACTTGGCAAACGGTAGTGGGGCAAGTAACAGACAAAGAGATAGAGATGACATGTGAGTGATTGCGGTTGCTTGCAGAAAAATTGTCCATGCTGTAAGTGTTGTTTGCTGTGGCAGTGTTTTTCTTCATTACCATGACAAGAGCAAAGAAAATAGCATCTATTAACTTGTTTTAAAACTTCTGCATTATTTTTTCTTGTCCTGGAGTAAATAGGCAACATCAGAGAGTCGTGGTCATTTTCCGTGTGGATGACCCAGGATTAGAAAAAGTGTGGGAATCCTGACCTATTGTTCATTCATTTCAAAGAAATGAATTTTTCTGAATAATTCCCGATTTATTTTTATGCCTCAACTGTTTGTGTGCACCTGTTACCTTGAAATGAGTATGAGGTGGGTGGGAGAAAAGGCATTTGATAGTGTCTCAATTATACGTATTGAGAGAAGGATGAACACGATGGCAGTACGAATGGAGAAGGCTGTGTGTCCACGACGGAGCTGCGCAAAAGGGTGAGCTGAATCCAATAGCCCTAATAGGGAACCAACTCTCTGGGAACCAACTCTCTGGGAACCAACCACTGGTCTGGGAAAGCAGTGCCTAACTTATATCAAAATAAATGGGAGTGGGATATACGATAGCGAGCTGTGTTAAGAGATCTTACCCCGCGTGCCCTTCCCGTCTTTCTTCCTCACCTTTTTCCCAGGACTGGGTAGCACGTAGCCCAGCCCATGTCTTAAAAGAAAGTCTGCGACCTTCGGCGTAAGAGAACCCCCCGATTTGGTTCCCAGGTTGGCCCTTAGAAAAGACAGCTCCTGCGAGGCGATAAAATCCTTGGGATGTGGGGCTTTGAAAGGATTGCCAGAATTACAGTTGCGGCTGCCCAAGTAAAGAATCTACTCTAAGCCCCTTCTTGGGGCCGGGGAAAAGTGCCACCCTGCCAGACCTGCTGGTGGCATCGGGCGGGCTCTCTGGAAAGGCGATGCCACAGACTGCAGAACCACCTATTGCTTTCGTCAGCCTTTGACGCCTATTTTTCCCTAAATCCAGCCCCTAGGTAACAGAAAATGGTAGAATGTATTGAATTTTGGAAGCATTCCATATTTACTTGCAATAACTGCCCTGGGAGACTCATTAATGCTTTAAAGCTTCCTATTAAATGGAAACCTCACAGTATTTTCTTTTTAATAAAATAAACTGTGAGGTGAAAATATTTTCTGTTTGTTTTTTTAATTATGCATGCCTGTCTCAAAAAATTACTCTTAATTTGTCGGATTATTTTAGTTTTATGTCCTTTCACGGGCATGTAAATGAATAATGAAAAAAGCACAATAAAAGCAAACAATAATTATTCATATTGACCTGAGGCATTGAATGAAATAGAAGAGAGCCTACAGAAACAGATTTCCTATAGCACTACTTTCTTAAGTATACTGAGGTAATTAGCTTTAAGAGGAGATAATTTCAGTTCACTGAGGTTGCTCTTTCAAGTCCTTCTGGGAAATTTGGATTTTCCATTGATAGCAGTTTTAACATGTCAGGCTGGAGCCAGGGTGAATTAAAGTGAAGCGCTACACAGTCTAAACAAACAGTCCTTCCCATTATCAGAAGCCTGACAACATAACAGCATAAACTATGGTCACGTGCCCACAAGTAATGCAGGAACAATTAAAAAAAAATAATAGCAAAACCTCACCGCAATCCATAAACACTATCTGACAGCTCTTATTAAGCTGACATTTTAAGCTGTGTTATTTTCCAGTTTAGCATGTTGCTTTCCTACCGGTCTTAAGAAAATAAACAATCTTCTATTCTTTCTTCTGGTAAAATGGTGACAGCATTCTCTAGCAGTTCCTCATGAAAATAACTGACTAGATCCTCAAAAACATCAATAAGTCACAGGAAAACTTCAGGTTTTATCCCATCTTGAAGGATAGTTAGGATATATACAATATATTTTTTTTGTGGGCAGGGATTTTTTAGTAACTTATTTCACATATTGAAATTTTTACTTTAACCTATGATTTACATGTCCATGTTACTTTGTGTATAGTCTTGTGTTTTTCTTGTCCTACTAATTTTGACCCAAAGACACATAATCCGTTTTCTATTTTTTCCCCTACTGTTTTGGTTGTGCCCCATATTAATTGACATATTAATTCTCTCTTCTCGTTCTGAGAGCGGGTGCTCCAACGATTTTGCTAAACCTCGGCTCTTGCCTCTGCTCATCTCCTCTGCAATCATCAGCGTGTTTCTTCTCATCCTGCTTTCTGACCAACTAGGGACTTAAAGAGTCCACTTAGTGTGTGACCTGAGGATGTCCCACTCTTTGGCATGGTTATTCTCATCATAGGGTGTCCTCCTTGTGTGCAATTGTAGATGCAGAATTCAAGCACAAAGAGATTAAGGGCTGTGACTCATGTTCAGCAGACAAAGAATCATCGAATGGTTTGGGTTGGAAGGGACCTTGAAGATCATCTAGTTCCAACCCCTCTGCCACAGGGAGGGAACCCACCTGTACTTTTTGGAACCCATCAAACATCTGACACTGTTTCAGGCGTTGTCACCTCCCTCGCTTCCTGCAGATGTGTGTTGCTGCCCTTCTGTGAGGCTCCTGTGCTCCTCTATGAAGCTCATGTTTGGCCTCTTTTAGTTCCGTGGTGACTTCAGACCATATCTGGAAGGCGGACTGGAAAGCTTGGGTGCAGGCCTGCGTGGCAGCACACCCCAGCTCTTACCCCTGCAGACTTGGTCGCAGGGATTTAGCCATCATGCCATAGAATCACAGAATGGTTTGGGTTGGAAGGGACCTTAAAGACCACCTAGTTCCAAACACCCTGCCCTGGGCAGGGACACCTCCCACCAGCCCAGGTTGCTCCAAGCCCCATCCAGCCTGGCCCAGCCATGATGAGCAAGAATATGAGGCCGTCTCAGCAAAACAGGATGAAGAGCCAGAAGACGACATGTCTTTCAGTGCCCAAAGAAATGCTACAGCTATTGAACCATAGCCTCTGTCCCTGACACCCCTGAGAGTAGAGGCCAGGCTTTATTCCTCCCACTCTGCTTTGGTCAGCCTTCCAGCAGTGCCTTCACCTCAAATTCAGTTACAACAGGAACGGGAAAAAGCCCTTTCACCTTTCATTTTTCAAGGGTATGTTGCTGCAGATCTTTTCTCGTTTGCGATGCGTTCTTTCCTTGTGCCTCTGACCAGGTGGAAGTTAAATGACAAAGCTGATGGCAAAGCCCCTCGTGCATCATCCTGTCCTTTGTACCTACAGAGAAGAGGCACTTGATAAAGGTGTTGCCTCGAGGAGTCCCCTGACTGGAGGGTAAGCAGAAGGAGAAGTTTTTCCCTACCTCGGTAGTGTTTAAAGGTGACTCTGTAGCACACAGAGTGAGCGTATGTTTCTCAACACAAAGTTGTCCAGCCCAACGCTGCAGATATCGACGAGATCTCGAGGCGCTGGAGCGAGTGCAGAAGAGGGCAACGAAGCTGGTGAAGGGCCTGGAAAATAAATCTGATGAGGAGCAACTGAAGGAGCTGGGACTGTTTAGTTTGAGGAAGAGGAGGCTGAGGGGAGACCTCATCACTCTCTACAAGTACTGGAAAGGACATTGTAGGGGGGTCGGTGCTGGTCTCTTCTCACAGGTCATTAGCAATAGAACAAGAGGAAATGGGTTCAAGCTGCAGCAGGGGAGGTTTAGGCTGGACATTAGGAAAAGATTCTTCCCAGAAAGAGTGGTCGGACACTGGAATAGGCTGCCCAGGGAGGTGGTGGAGTCACCGTCCCTGAATGTGTTTAAGAGTCGTTTAGATGTGGTGTTGGGGGATAGGGTGTAGGGGAGAACTTTGTAGAGTGGAGTTGATGGTTGAATTCAATGATCCCAAGGGTCTTTTCCAACCTAAATGATTCTATGATTCTAAGATAAGAAAGGCTATTAGATCTCTTCATGTATCACCTGTCCTCTCCCAGCCTCACTGTTAAGGTAGGTTGTTTTCATACATGCTGTTTGTTGATCACACGTGTGTGGCCAGCTACGGCTGGGGAAAGCGTCTGAAGAATTCAGACCAAAGGCTGAAGAAGCATCACGAGGAACTATGTGGAGAAAGAGAAATCACACAATATGATTTTCTAGTTCAGGATGTGGATGCTGTTCTCAAAACGGGCTGGCCTGGTACACAGCCTAATAGTGTTGGTTCCTAGGGTTTTTCAAAGTACCAGTGAGGTAGAGGGAAAATTTAGAGTCTTCCATTAATCTATTTTTAGTCATTAATTTTCACTTATAAACATTAGGGATATATTTCAGTGTTTTTCTGATTTGGGCTCCTCCTGTTATTTTTCACATTGCATCAGCCAACCACCTCCACTTGCAAGAAATTATTATTTACGTCTCCTAATGAAAAGCAGCTTTTGGAAAGGAAAAATGAGGTCTGAAGACCTCAGATAATGCCTAAATAAACAGTAAGCTCTTCAGTAGTTTCATGTTGCTTTCCCTCTCTAGAAAAACAATTGTACACCACACTAAGCTAGAGGTGGTTCTATATTGTTATGGTTCCATCATGGCAGACATTGTCATAAGAGGGAACTGAAATGCGAAAAGCCAAAAGGAATTAGGCGCCCATCCCATTTTAGAATGACCTGAGTGTTAGGAGCAAACATTTTACCCGGACTCCTACAATCAAGACCAGATGCCTTTCTAAATACTATGCTGTAATTCAACCATATTTTTATTGGACACGGTACAGGAATTACTGGGTGGAATTCCATGGTTTCTGTTATGTAAGAACTCAGACTATGGGATGGTGCGATCCCTTATGTCACGAAAATCCCTGAATAACCGTAGATGTCATCCCCTCCTATTTGCTCAAGTTTCACTTCCTTGGTTCTTGCGGTATCATAATCCCATTCCATCTCCAGCCGCTGAAGTAGATTCTGGGGAACACTTTGTAGGCAAGGTCTGGATTTTTAATGTAATAAACAGGAAAAAAACCCAAAACCTTGGAAAAACCTTTCTGTGGCGTTTCCACTGTGCTTTATATGCTTATTTCTCTCCAGGAGCAAGCTGAAGGGAGTGGGTATCTGTGGTTTTGCATTCAACTTAATGCTGTTATCACCAGGCAATAAATCAAGGAATTTATGCTGGGTTCCTATCTTAAGCATCAGCTTTATCAGCAAAATCAAAATACTGATAAAAAGAAATAGAATCTATTTCTGAAATAGGACTTCCCATGAATTTGCGAATGGGAATGCCTACTGAAAAACAGTTCCTGTATCCTCAGATTCACTTCCGATGGGCTTCGCAAATTTTCTTTCGAGCTTTGAAAAAAAATCTCTTCTCCTTTTCATTCCAAAAAGGACGTTATTTAAAAAGGTCCAAATGGTGTGAAAACTTTTGCAGAACCCTAACGCCATTAGAACCTCTGCATGTGTAAACCCCGTTCAATTATAAAATGAGTTTTAAATGGCTTTTCCTTTTTGTTAGGCAAGATCATCTGAAGGGAGGAAAATTAGAGACTGGTCATGTTTAATGTAACGCTCAAGAACCAAAAAGCACCCACCGCCCTACCAAAACCCGACCCATAGCCATCGGGGTCAGTGGGAAATGGGACAAAACAATAGGTACACTGTGACCTCACGGTTCCTTTCCTTCGGGTCTCTGAAGTCATTGGAAAACTCGGGTACCCTCTGCTGGCCACGCAACCCATCTGTAGCCCCGGAGCTGCCATCCCGGGGATGCCGAGAGCCCAGCCAGCAGCTTGGAGCAAGAGCCGCCCTGACTTATATCCTGTTAAAAGAGGAAAAAAAAAAAAAACCCAACTAAAGAACAACCCCACAAAATAAGATACAAGAAAGTTCTAGTTGGGAAAAAGTTTCAGGCTACTAGGGGGGGTACTATAAAAAAGAACATCGCTATCGTACTCGAAAAAAGAACACCACTAATTAATATATGTGATGTTCCGTCTTTTAAAGGATTTTTAAATGTGAAGGCTCCACCTAAGGGCGTTAGCTTTTCAGAGGGTGTTGCGCAGCGCTATGAAACGCCTGCTCACGCCATCCTTCTTATCGTTCCTATCGGGACCTGGGGCTGCTCAACGGGAGGAGTGTGGCACGGCTGGGAAGCTGCTTTAACCCGGAAAAAAAATGCGTATACGTGTTTCTTTGAAGTGGAGCACTGCCTCCTGTTGCGGAGGCACCTGAGATCACTTTTAAGCAGAAATCGGTGAAGTTAAAACTTTGTTTTATCGGCGTAAAGTGACGTGTATTTGGTGCCTTACAGTTCACGAGGTTAAAGAGGTAAATGGTTTCGTGTATACCGTAGGCCCCTGCTGAAAAGAGGACCATAATGATGAGCCAGCCACTTTTGCAGAGGTGGAAAGTAACCGGTGAGAATAGTTAATCTTTTGCGACACAACCCTGGCGTTAAGTGGATGCTTCTCGTTCGGCTGAAGGCGCAACAGCTGGATTCTGTCACCCCTGACTGGGGCGGTCTTGTTAGTGTAGGATGACCTCTGGAGCACTAACACAGATAATACTGGCACCTCTCCCCGCTCTAATCAACTACCAGTCTGAGCAATTCTACAGGAGATGGGGGCATTAGGGCCATATTATTCTAAACAAAATTCAGTGATGGTAGCCGAGTATTGTGACAGCAAAAGACAGATTTTACCTTTCCCACCAAAGGTTTTTAATGCTAAATTCGGGGAATGGGCTGTAAAAACAACACAGCTCCATATTTTCTCCCTTTTCTAAAAGTCGTGTTTTGCAGAGCTAGACTGTTTGTGTCAAGCACGTCTGAGCTAAAACTCTCACAGTTTTACTGCCGTATATAAAACTGTTCATTGCAAACACACGTAGTTAATGTGCTCTCTCTTCGTCTCTTTCCGCATAGATTAGAGCTGGCAGGAAAACAAAGATTTCTGGGAATTTAGCTGGAATGGGAAAGACTCAGGTTCAAGTTACTGTTCGGTCCTGTCCTCTTCTGGAGCAGGGCATTGAACAAGGGTCTCCTAGGTCCGAACTGAGCGCGCTGGTGGCTGGACCAGGCGCTGCTTTGGCGATGGAGCTCTTGTATTTTGACCATTTTCAAAGAAGCTTCATCGAAATCTGATCAATTCTCGTGCTGCATGCAACTATCATTGAAAACATTTCCAGTTGTAAAGTTTTCGGTCACGCACGCCGCAGAGCAAGGCATGCCATCGATAGGAATGGTGCACAACATGCGAAGTAGAATACACCGATTTTATAGGTAACAGCAATTCTGTTTATCCCCATCGTTTATATGGGATTTATTAGAAAATAGGCAATATGCACTCTGTCAACTAATTTTGGCTTAGACGAGATGATGTGAAAGGTCCCTTCCAACCTAGGCAATTCTAAATATAAAATGTGCCTAGTGTGAGATTTTTGGTGTGCTTGGCTTGTGGTAGCAGTTACAAATGCTCTCGAGACCCTTGGGCTACTGGAGTGTTCTGCAGTGCCTTGTGCCTGGGTGACACAGAGACATTGGCTTCGGTTGTGTTTGAGAGTGTTCACCTCTGAAAGTCAGATCCTGCTGTTGGAGTCACGACAGAAATGAATGTCTGTGTCCGAGGTAGGAGTGTTTACATTTACTTCATTGTCAGTGGAGAGAAACGGGGTGTCATTTATCCCCACACAAATAANAGAAGGATAAAATTTTTAAAAAAAGAAAAAAAAAAAAAAAAAAAAAAAAAAAAAGAGCAACAAAGCGTTCTGTAGTTATGAAACAGCAAAATGACGGTAGCTAACTTAATCACAAGGGGTTCGTACCCCACACAGGCATTTGGTGTCTCATCACGCCGCAGAGCAAGGCATGCCATCGATAGGAATGGTGCACAACATGCGAAGTAGAATACACCGATTTTATAGGTAACAGCAATTCTGTTTATCCCCATCGTTTATATGGGATTTATTAGAAAATAGGCAATATGCACTCTGTCAACTAATTTTGGCTTAGACGAGATGATGTGAAAGGTCCCTTCCAACCTAGGCAATTCTAAATATAAAATGTGCCTAGTGTGAGATTTTTGGTGTGCTTGGCTTGTGGTAGCAGTTACAAATGCTCTCGAGACCCTTGGGCTACTGGAGTGTTCTGCAGTGCCTTGTGCCTGGGTGACACAGAGACATTGGCTTCGGTTGTGTTTGAGAGTGTTCACCTCTGAAAGTCAGATCCTGCTGTTGGAGTCACGACAGAAATGAATGTCTGTGTCCGAGGTAGGAGTGTTTACATTTACTTCATTGTCAGTGGAGAGAAACGGGGTGTCATTTATCCCCACACAAATAAATATTTAGAGTGCAAACGTCTGAAGTTAGTTGAGAAATCCCACCTTTGATTTACCTATCAAATAGGAAAAGCACAATGATCATCTGTGAATAATTCGTGGCGCTTACTTGCACAGAGTTCTTCATGTCGAAGGTGCGGAAAAAAAACAATTTTCCAGGGTAGCTTTGCTTAATTGGAGTGAGCATTGTGTTCCAGTCTTTCTTCACAATTTTAATATGACAACACCAGCTTTGTTTGCTATAGACCATGATTCTGTCGGGAGGGAAACCCGCTGCTCGGAGCGTGAGGCAGGAGCAGAGGGTGTCCATGGGGCTGAGGACTCCGCCGTAGCGAGGAGTGGAGGTCGGTGCAGAGTTTCTTTGGTGTGGGGGGAAGATTGTGGGGGGAAGTACGAATAAAGTATGATTTCATAAGCTTTTAAAAGAGCACGGAAATTGAAAGCCTGATCCTTATGAAATTCATCAGCACTACTGGACTGCTCTAGAAGGGTAACATAGTCCTTTATCCCTCAAACCAATGATGGCAGGTGAAGGGTAGGTGTCGTCCTGTTTGTAAATTGCTAAAGTAGGCTTTTCAAAGCTTTAGTTTTCAGAGATTTTGGTAGAAATAAAAAAGGACATGGAGGTTCCTGAGCTCATCTGGTTTTCCAGTGAAACTTTGAAACTTTTTTTTTCTTTTTGGGTGGGAGAGGAGTGAAAAGAGGAAGAAAATGTGATTCTGATGCAACCTTCAGCAGGTAAAAGGATATAAAGGTTAACAAAACCTGTGTGTTTTTTTCACTTCAATTAAAAAAAAAAAGAGTAATAAAAACTCTTCATTGTGGAAATAACCACTAACTTGTTGCTTTGGACACTTACCTGGCCTTCAGTTTCAGTCCTTTATCTGCTTGATAGAGACTGGGAATGTAATCTTGATCTCCCGTATGAGTTTCCTTGCTGGGAAGAAATTCTTGTCCTCCCTGTAAGTTCTTTCCAAAAAAACCCCCACGTTTAAAGTGCAAATGCAAATAAGATAAACTTCAAAACCATCACAGCTTGTGCAGCCTCCCCACGCTGCTGATTAGAACGACCAGCTTTCAATCGCAGATCCCCTGGGGCACGTGGGTTGGTGACTATGGGTCTCTTGCTACTCTGGTCCCTGATTTCGCCCATCTCTTTGTACCCGTGATTGCCTCTGCTGTGTTTCTATTTCTTCTCCCGCCAACCCCCTCAAAGTGGTTTCTTTGGCCACTGTTCCCTCCATCCCTCGCGATGCGTTTTCCTCATGGAACGCTGTCAGCAGGGGGAGCGTCAACAGCACCGGAGACTCGCCAACGGGCCACTGGGTCTTGGTGGGAGGAACAGGGACAGACCGGCCGAAGCTGAAAGACAGAAATCTGGCCATTATAGACAGCAAAGACAGTTCCATGCTGGAAACTGTTGACTCATATGTAAAAGATAGAGAGCTCTTTATATTTAAATAGGAAGGGAAAGACGCCAACCTATATACATATTAGAGTTGCCATAAAANGTTGCCAAAAAAAAAAAAAAAAGGTGGCATAGGAAATGTAGGATTGTGCTTGAGGTCTTTCCCCAATTTATGTTTTAATTTTATTTATTATTTATATTAAATTTTTCTTGCATTCCTTGTTCAATGACTCTCTAGAGAGTTAGTTCTTTGCTGGTGAATTTCAAGGCTAATAAAATATCTGGAGATTGACCAAATAAAAAATAAACCTATTTTGAATATGCTGGCATTGAAAGAAAATAACTTGGGTAGTCTGCAGTGTCTGGACATGCTGTATCCTTGGCTGGTTTGTTCCTTTAGTGAGTCATTGTTTTCTGGCAAATGTTGATTATCCCTCTATGCATGTTTGTGAAAATTTCAGCTGAGCTGGGCTGTTGCAATTAGTTCAAGAGTCAATGTGTTATCAACACAAGCCTGAAGGAAAAATGGTGCACCCTGGGTCCAGCACGATTGTATATAACATAATATATGAAAACTTCTATAAAATTATGTTACAATATTTTAACCTACAAAATGAGGAATGCTAGCTACTTACATATGTATGGAAAAAAGCAAGTAAAATTCACTGTAAGTTTGTTAGGTGGAGCTTTGTGTTTCAACTTCTTATCTGCAATGGGGCTAGGGCAAAGACATAAATTAATGAGTAAATTCACTCTGACTATTCAAGAGAACCAAACGCTAGGGACAAATAAACTTTTAAGAATTTCCAACCGAAAGTGGAATTTAGGAACCCCAGGTTTTCTGAAGTGATGCTACGTGGGGGCGTAAGCCTGTGCTCAGACTTGCCCCCCTGTTGGCTGATGTGAGCAACGTGTCGTTTCACTTCATGCCCTCAGCTATTTAAGGGTCACGGACGAAATGTCCCTGTGGCTGAATTCTTTGGAGAACCCGATGAGGTAGACACCTTCTGAATTTAACTCATTTAACTCACACCAATTATACTGCATTCAACTATAGTAAAATTTACAGAGGAAAATATGGCACTGGTGTATCTGGTGACGATGATGGTGCACGTCTTTATTATTGCCTAGTGGTTACAGTACTCTTCTACATTCAGTTTCTCCTTCAGCTTGAGCAGCTTGCAGTTTGCCACCCCAGAAGAGGACCTGTCCCAGCTAAGGAATCACGGTTGTGCACTCTTCTCAGACCAGCAGGGAACATTCAGGGACCAGGGACAGACCAGAAGAGAACTGTGCCCAAGCTGGGGACATGGAGGCCTGACATCTTACCCTGGTTTCTAAAACTGCTTTTCTATTTCATTTATATGTGAAATATGTCACCACTACGGGGTCTATGGACCCCAGCCAGTATTTTCTAGATGCTCTTACTGGATCCTCCTTTGCCCCTGTATCAGCAAAATACTAAGGAGTATACCCAGCATTAAGCACCACCAGCAAAATTGTTACCAGTGGAACATTTATTTCTGTAAAACTGGGATGGTATTGTCCTGTTTCATGTAATTAAGACCTACATATTTCTGCTAGCCCCCACTTGTGACATGAGTCTTGCTACTTAAGGAGTCACTAGTAGAGGATCCCAGTATCTCATTAGAACGTCCTCACTCTTGTGTGTCTGATAACATGACAGAAATGACACTTAATTCTACATTTTATATGAATTTAGTTTTTACTTTTTTTCACCAAACAAGGGTTGACATGCACAAGAGAATTAGCTCAGAAATTATTTTCTTCCCAGGTTCCTCAAGGCTTCTTCAGCGATGTAGGAAAAACTTAACGGTGCCATGGAGAGGAGGAGGATGTTGTGGGACCTGCTATTCCTGGCACAGCGAAGGTGCAAGGGAAGGTAAAGGTAGGCATTAGGACTTTCAGCTGGTGCCAGCCTTGCTGCTTCTCCAGAAGAGATGGGAAGATTCTCCTTGCTCCCATTATTGTTTCTGGCGCCCTTCAGCTAGGGCCAGACAAGGCTCCCAGAGCTTTGGCAGGTTGTGGGAGGGTGATTGTTTTGGTACCAGAAGCTGTTGACCGATGAAGGTAGATGTCTCCTTGCCCATGTTTACATCCCACCCTAAGCGCTTCTTGTAGCACACCATCAGAATGCCACTATTTTTTTAACACACTTCCCATTTCATTTTATAAATATAGAATTACTTTCCGTTCTGGCAGAAGAGCAGAAGCACAGAAGCACAGGGTGGTATAAGATCACATAGGAAGTCTCTGGTAAAGCAGGGCCTTGAATTCATCTCTTCCAAGTCCTAAAGCAGACCTTTAGTGTGCTGATCCTCCTCCTTCTTCTCTGCACGTCCTTGTAGTTGTGCTAGAAAATGTGTAGAGTTGCGATTATCTTTTTCTCCTGGGCTGTTCTTCTACAACAGATGTATATCTTCAGTTGAATAGGTACATTTTTTAAACCAGTAAGCCAATTGGTATATATAGTATTCCTATGTTTAAAAATGCCTTTGAAGACTCGTCCAAAGCTCACTGAAGCCAATGACATCTTTCTTTAATTTCCAAGGAATAGGCATCAGGATGTGGATGAAAGGAGAAACCGTGGTCCTGCTTCTGCACGGAGAATTAAAGCAGGTGTGCTTGAAGGTGTAGGACATAATTTGCTTGTGGGAGTAATGAAAGCACGTGGGATCATGAAAACTTTACAAAAACGGGTGAGTTTCACACTTTCTGAAGTCTGAAGTGTACACTACTGTCTGGAGCAGTTCCCCTCTGAGCAAAACTTTAGTATCTCCTCCTCTGAGATTTTTTCATCAAATTTGCTTTTCTTTGGAATTCAGCAAGACTGGAGAGAAAATGTTTCTCACCATTGAAAATAGAGCTAGAAAAAAATTGTAACCAACAAGAACATGGTAAAGCAAATCAAAATAGCTGCCTGTATTTTGCTTTATGTAGCAACCTTTTCATTGGGCCAATGACTTTATTAATTTTAAAAAGATTGTTTTCAAGTTTATCAAAGCTACAGAGAAGTGAAAGTCCTCTTGAGCCCATACAGTAAAAAATATTCTGAAGTCCCCTGGACTGTTCTGAAGTCCCCTGCTAATTGTAGCAACGTTGTGTCCCCTTAATTAAACAGAATGAAGGAATGTAAACTCTTCATGGGTCAATTTTTAGACTTTTTTAAGAATAGAAATGGAGAAAAAAATCTCTGTGCTTTAAAGCAAGAAAAAACATAATACGCCTATGTGTTACCATTAACAGAGTTGATTATTCTCTAAAAAAACTTACAGAGATGGCTATTTTCTTGAATTATTATTTTTTTTTAATCTGGCAAAAAGTGTTTCTGACAAAAAATATTAAATACAAATAAAAACGTGACGGTCCCATTCAACTTCATCACAAACTTTTGGGGTTTTAATTTCAAAATATCTTAATTTCCAACTTCTATCTACTGCAAATTATAATAGAAGAAATGAACTTAGGCGGAAACTGTTTTGATTTGACCTTAAAAGATTTTTTCAAGGGAAGGGAGAAAAAACATGCACCGGTCTGGCGAGTGACTCCATGCTGAGCAGTGCTGGGGTACGCTCCCGGAACACGCAAACCCTTCTGCTGCCGGCTGTAGTTCTGTCCTGATAAAGACCAGATGAGCCCAGGAGCGCGGTGGTGCTGGGAGGGGGCAGGACCAGCTTGGGGCTGCACAACACTCCAATGGGAGTGAGACTTTGGCTGGTGAGATGTGATCAGGCAGAGCTATCATTTTTCTGGTGAGCCTTCGGTACATCTTCAGTCAGTGCGCTCTACTTTCACCGGACATTTGCGTATGAGGACAACAGGAGCTGTTACAAAGAGAAAGAAAATGGGTTTCTGGTCAACTCTAGACTTCTCTCAAACACTTTGTGCTGTCTTCACAAAAAAAGCCCCAATTTCAGCATCCTTCTTGACCATTAAGCCTTTTGAACGTCTTTCAGGTTTCTCCATTACCCATCCATCTCAGCCACCAGCCTGTTGCTGCTGAGGAAATATTACCCTTCGAGAAGAGCATTAGGAAGTCCACTTCAGTGATTATTTTATAAGGAATAATGACCACTTTGTTTCATTAGTGGCTTTCTGTTTCTAATCAGACATTTATTTTTCACATCCACCAAGCAAGGATGTACAGCACATGTTAAGGGAACTGTGTGTGTGCCATATGGCTAAGAAGAATAAATGCTGTATAAAATGGAGAGAGTGAAAGAGGAAGAGTAAGGTAATATAATAGATAATGAATGCAGCTACATTATATGATTTTATTGTTATGAGGCTGCAAAGACGAAGGAATACTATGGAACACACATGGATTTTAAACCCCCATGACTGAGTTTTTCTTTTAGTACTCTAAGCTGCAATTTCTTTTCCCTCACCCTGATCAGATGACTCTGTAGTCATGAAACGACAAAGACGGAAGGCTTAATTCTTGTGTACAGTTGTACTGTCTAACTCCAGCTTCAGCAGAAGTGAAGCACATGAAGCCCAGACATGTGAAACTGGAATCACCGCCGAGACAGGCCTACGATGTGTTGGCCTTGGGGTAGGTTTTCTGTATTGCGAAACAGCGCTCTGATAATTTCTAAGGACCAAAAACATATACTCTGGCTTACATTAAAAAAAAGTAGGCTCCAAAATCAATTTAGAGATTTCTTTTAGACCTTGGCTGGACTTCAGAAAGTGAATTTTCCCATTGCTCTAATCATCCGCTATTAAGGTTTGAAGTCAGGAAGCATCTTGAGGTCAATTCACTAGAATGAAGGGCTGAAATAAAAATGTTTTGATTTCCTAACCAAGAACCACAATTTTTAAGAGGTGTTCTGGAAAAAAAATTGCTTGTTGGATGATAGCATGAAATATAGATGGGACACTTAAAGCCATAATTTAGCGCAAATTGTTACCTGATATTAGACTTACTTTGCTATTACTTGTAGTTTTGCCGATTCTGTGGTCAAAATCCCACATAGCACTGAAGCCTTCAGCCCTGGTGTTAATAGTGAAATCTGCATTTGGCTGGGCAATTTTCTGAATGGCTGTGAATGCAAATCTGAAGGAATTCCCAGAATGCAAACTGGCGCAGAGCGATCTACTTCAATCCACTCGCAGCCTCATCTCAATAACGCCACATTTCACAGGGGTGCCAATTTTGAAAGTTAAATACACTAAATGCTCTCACTTTTTCCTTTAGGTTGTGTATTATACAGTCATGGTTGTACGTCATATACTCTCTACAATCTTATTTACGTTGATTATAATTTATGATTGTTACAGCTACAGGTTATTTAATACCAAGATCTAAGAACTGTGCTCATTAGGATCCTAACCTGTGTCTCCCCCTTGAGAAGCGTAATATCATGCTTGGCAATATCAATAATGTTAATTAAAGTGAGTAACACACCCCCGCCCCGATTTTACGATTTAAAGGAAGGTGCTGAGAACCCTCCAGTTCTTAACATATAATTCAGGATCAGCGGAACGTACACAAGGCTTCTACTTATTGGAGAGCCGAAGCAAGAGGTGTATAAATCCATCTTAGTTTTCTTTCCAACTCTTGTTTCGCGTTTACCTGGTAGATTTATTGCTTGACTGTGCTTCGGTAGTCTGACTCCCTGCGGTGATTTCCCAAAAGTCTGCCGGCAGGAATACACCCTTACTGCTGCAAAAGATTATGACATCACGGATGTTAAAAAGAGAATGAATGATGTGGTTAGCCATGCGTTCAATATATTACTAGAGAGGGGGTTATATGGAAACATGGCCTTTCTGTCAGGTAGAATGAATGAGATATATAATTTGTTTTGTCCTTCTCTTAAAAGAACAAGGGAAAGGAGATAATCTGTCTTAATAAGGGCATGCTTAGAGTATCAACCAACTAGAAAGTAATATATTTTTAAACATCCATATGTGATCCCCTTATTAAATTAGGATGTTGAGCTAAATTTAAAGTATCAATATATAAATCAGTCAGTCAGTTAAATTAGCCGGTTTTATACTGATAAATGGGAGTTAATAAAGCAATTACTTCTTTCTGAACCATAAGGCTCTGGTTTCCAAATCAGTTGTATGAGTTATGGATTACTGACATAATTTACAAGTTTTCATTTACGTGACTTATATCCTTGATTTCTGAGGAATTAGTCCTTTATTGTATTAAAGGCACAACAAAACAGCATTTGCGTGACATTAAGGTTGGGGGCGAAGCAACAAAACCCTCTGACTTCTCAATTTATGGTGACACGGTGTTCCTTACTCTAGCTGCTGTTGTTCGTAACGTACAGAGAGTTAAGGACAGAATTGTTGCCTTAATATTGAAGGTCGTGACTTCTCAATGTGTGTGTCGTGACCTATGTTCTGTACCTGTAGAGTTTTGCCTTTTTTTTTTTCCCCTCTCATTTTTGTAAGCACACACCAGTAGCAGGCAGTTCTGCACCTACGTTGGCAATTTGCTATGAAAGAGGTGGTGTTAAAACTTGTCAATGTATTGGCACATAACCTTCACATTTTCTATTTTTACGAGGCTCAGCTTTGTACAGCTTGACGTCATGGAGGGCTTGGAAATGATTACAATGTGAGCAAGGTCAAGCTTATATAGGGTGTGCCGTAAATAAATTTTCATTTTAATTTTTCACACGCTTTTCCCCTCTTAATGCTTCCTGCCTGGTATTTATCTTGTTATTCTCCTCAGACAGAAATAACCCGTCTCTTGGGCCACACGAGTCTTGAAGAGCTGCACAGACTGGCTGAAGTCGGGTAGAATTTTGCTAAAACCCAATTAGTTGTCTAGAAAGCAGTTCTAAAATTCAAGAGAGAGGTAGTGGTTTGGCGATTAAACTTTTTACTGTCCTCTCCTGTGTTACTGGTTAGGAGCCCAGTAACGTCAATGGTAATAGCCGTTATGAAAGAGAGTAATAACAGCATTTCAGGAAGACTTCATGACGCATATTGACGGTGTCCGTGTAGTTCAGTTCATTCAGTGTTGCAAAAAACAGCAACAACAACAAAAAAAAACCCACAACAACACCCCCCCCACCCCCCACCTCCAAATCAATAAAATAATATTCTGATTGAAAACGTCACGTTTCTCATGAAAAACATTTGGTTGGGAAGCGACAAACAGCAAGCTGAGGAATCAACCCTGGCTGCGCAGTGCCTCACACGTTCCAGCTTGCAGGAAGGAAAGAATAAGAACGTAGACGAAAAAAGCCGGGCAGAAATAAGGGAACCAATGGCCCATTGAAGCCGAATTCTCAGGGCAAAAAATAAAAAGCCGGTAAGATTCTTGTGGCCAAGAGTAGGCCCAAGTGTGGCCCAAACGTCAGGCTCCATTTTACAGACTCGCAGAATTAACAGGGGTCTGGCGAAAGAGTAACCCCAGTCTCCTTCTTCGCTTTGTGATGTTTACCTTGCAGGCAATGCAGAAACTGGATTTAGCGCTAAGCATGGGATGAACCCTTTGAGAGACCGGCTTCCACCTCCCCAGCATATCTCCGTTCAAATATCAACAGCTGATAGACAGGCAAGGCTCCTAGAATCTGCCTTTCCTATATTCCTTTCACTGTAACAAAATCATTTTCATTCATAAAAGGAACTTTCCTCTGACAAGAATTTCATTTTTTTTCCCCACTGAAGTGCATTAAAATACTCTGAAAATACCCCAGAATTACTCTACACCGGTATATGCCCAGCGCATCACATATTTTAGTGCTCACAGAGTCCAAGCTTCAAATACTAATGAGCCCCACAGTAAGTCATGACAGAGGCAGTCAGGTGGTGATCTCCCCGGTATGCGTTTGAGACCAAGCCTGGTTTTCAGATGTCAAACTGTATAAAAATGCTTCTAAGGAAATATCATAATGGGTTTTCCCTAATTTTACCAAAGTTTACCCTCAAGCGTCATGCAATTGGGTAATATCTGTTAAGTCAAACAGCTTCAACCGGAGGAATTTGGCTGGCGCTACTGGTGATATTTAGTATTTTTTTTTTTTATATATATATCTATTTATCTATATATAATATAGATAATTAGTATTATCATCAGACGATTGATAGGTCTGCCAGTGACACCGGTGCTACGTATCATCTGAATCACAGGCCTGGCTAACAGAAAAATAAGTGGATTTAAATGCAATGCAAACTAACCAAACACTATCGAGTGGGATATATTCCTAATAAAATATTAAAGCCTCTTAATAAACTTATTTTAAGAGGCCAGTATTTGATAGACCTAACAGAAACCGGTTAAACTGACTAAACTACTGCAGTGCTGATACAGGAGCAGCCAAACTGCTTCCCTTTACACACCTTTCTTTGTGGCCCCAACGAAAATGAAATATATTAATCATTTAAAAGAAATGGAGTCTTGGCAGGACTTCATTTTTCCCTTCAGTCACTTGTAATTTGATGGGATTTGAGATAACTTCCCCGAATATACCTTCCAGGATGCTTAAGAGAAGGGATTTGTTTACAGTATCCAGAGCGGTGCCAGGTCTGGAGGCAAGACTTCCCAAACTTTTGATCTGCGGGCTCTGGTTTCCAGAACGTCGAGATCCATGTTAAAACAAAAAAGAATCTGGTGTCCAGAGCCCGTTCATCCCATCGCCACATTTATAAAACAGAACCAGAAAAAGAATAAAGGGACGATTAAAGGTGTGGAATAACTACTGTACGACTAGTGACCAAAAGGACAATAGTGTCTATAGAGGAGGTATTATAAAACCAAGAAGTATGTGGAAAAGGTGAATGGAAGGTGTCTATTTACTTTTTCTTCACACAAGAACTCATCCCGTGAAAGCAGTGACAACAAAAGGCCTTTTTAAAGTAACTAAACGTCACTTTTAACACAACTGATGGTGGTGACGGAGTACCATGGCACGGAGGCGTTGCCCACAGGATGCTACAGGAGGCAAAACCAGACAAGTGTTCGGATTCAAACAATATTAAATACATTTTGGGAAGACAGATAGATCCATTGGTGAGTCTTAAACACGTAGGAAACTGTTCACTGATGGCTAAAAGTTGAGAGATTGTGTCAGATGGTTCTGTACTTGCTTTTTGTACCCCTACATGAGCACTGTTGTGGGGGCAGACGGGGCTATGCAGACCTTTGTGCTGAGTCTGAATGGCTTTACACTGCCAGAGTCCATGGCTCTTGACATGCTTAGCTGTCAAGGACATAAGGAAAGGACAAATTCTCATCAGTCGTGACTGATTTTCACTCCATCCCCCTAAACTACCCTCCAGACTACGTCTCCTTCTTACTCTGGTGGGGCTTCCTTCCTTTTCCCCGTTTCCTTGTCACAGCCCCCGCTTTTAGCATCCTTCTTGGGAGGACACCACAGGGGGAAAGAGCCGAATTCCTGTGTGTTGAATAGTGATATTCTGTATGGCTGTGTCTCTGCTCTACAGACAGGAATTTTTCCTTCAGCATGACTGTTGAGCATCAGGCTTGGACTGGATGTCTGAGTCTTACTCTCTTCAAACCCCAAAACCTTTGTTTGAAAGCAACTTGAGCTCTTTTTTTTTTTGGAAGAATGAAGGAGTATCTTATCAAATCAAAACCCAACAAATGAAAGAGTTACATGTAATGCCCTGTTTAACCACTTCCCACTGTCTTATCTGAAGCCACCGGCATAATATTTCCCACATTTATATGAGTAAAAGAAGCACCAATAGAGAACTAATGTCAAAACGCATAGCCTTGCATAGTATTTCCATGTGGTATTTATGCAATTATACAATTACGGTAGATCATTGGATGAAAGTACAACTCGTGACCATGCTGAAAACGTGGTTGTTTTTAGAGCTGTAAAACGGTATTGCTCAGACTTGATTCTGAAGACAAGCTACATCAGTACAAAACTGTAGGAGGCTGGTGGTGTGTCTGAACAGGGGAAAAAAAACTCCGAAGAGGAAAAATACACCCAATCTACAATTATGATACTGACTTATAATGTAAAGGCCGAGTTGATTCTGGATCTGCAGGTCAGTCAGAGGCCTCAGATACATTTTTTTTTAATATATATATAAATAAATATACATATATATGTAGCCTATCTAGAGAGAATTCATATATGTGTATATATATATAAAATAAAAAGTATCTGAGGCCTCTGTGCACACTATATAGAGAGAAGTCATACCTATATATAATTTTTCTATATATATAGAATATATATATATTCTATATAGGGAGAATTCATCTGCTGCCGCCTTCTCCTCGACCAGATAACAACTTAATTATCACACCTGACTGTTCTGAGTTAGTTTAATTGTTTATATTTACCACTTCTGTTCTATTTAGCATAGAGGACAACGGTTCTAAATGACCCCATGGCCACGACAGTTAATGTAGGCAAAAAATAAAATGCTTTTGGCTTTGAAAGAAAAGAAAGAAAGTTGGCTCAAATTCAGGCCGCGTGTACTTAACATTCTCCAAAATGTTGCAGATGGGTTGAATAGGAGGCTGATTTTGATAAATGGTTCCAACTCTGAAGCCACAATGCAATACTTGTAAATTCTTTTGAGATGATTAGACCGGTAGTTTAGCATCTATCATTTGAGATAGACTAGCGTGATAATGGACCCAAATAACTCATCACACATCCCTGCTACTACTCTTCCTCTGGTATGGCTGATACCGCTGATGTTTGGCTGCTCATCCTGGTGAATTTGATGGAATATTTTTTGATTAAAAGAAGGAAAAAGTGATTTTCAAAGGAGCCATAATCTAAGGGAATAAGTACTTAATTCCCTTGTACACCTGAAAGGATCCAATCAGAGGGGTTTTGTTTTTTTTTTTTTTTTTTTTTTTTTCCTAGTCTGTATTTATGCCTTTGAGGTCGTATTCTTAGATCTCATACACAAAACTGGAAAAGTTGTGGAAAAACTTGCTAGGTTGTAAAGGTGTAACAGAAAAAAACCCTTATATGCTCATCCTTTGGATGACCATGAGACATTGTATAGACCGTTTTGGATGGTTTCATTCCCCTCCCTCTCCCCAGCGGAGCCGGGGTACCCGTCTCCTGGGATCTCGGTGCCGTTGCCCTCCGGGGCCGTGGTGGGCGGCACAGGCGGGTGCCCGTCCCTCTGTATTCAACGCTTCCCAGAATGGCCACGCAGGTGCCGGGAAGGTGCAGGAGACAGAGGAATTTTCCTTCTGCGTGCCGATAGCGGACCCTCAGGTCCCCTCCTCGTCACCTTTGCTGAATCTCCACTCTCCAGAGGAAGATTTATGTTCTCTTGACATGGAAGAGTTAAACGAGGGGAAAAAAAGACTTTTACACAGCCCTGTAAAAGTCATGTTTTGCTGGCAAACGGCAGCAAACTTGCTAGGCTTTCTTCATTAGAGCCTTGCCATTTAAGCCATCAGCGTCATTTTGTGAGGACATCAAACATGTGTACACCAGATGCCTGCAACGCGGAGCGGCACTAAGGACCTGACTCAACTTAACAATAATCTGCGGACAGCGGGTGTGAACCTGAGCTGGGCCAACACCTCATCAGACTGCATGGCTAATTGATTTCAAAATTAGAGTTGGTATTTCTGAACAATAATCTTAAAAGGCAGCAATAAAATACATCAGAATCCTTTGAGCTAGCCAAGCTTTCATCCAAATGGCTTATTACAAAGAGCTGGCACACCTGAACTTTGGCATAGACAAATAAATCCCAAAACAGTAAATGGAAACCACATTTGGCACTGGAGGTTTGTCAAGAGAAGTTTGTAGTCATCAGGAAACAAGATTTTGGATTTTTTTCCTTAGTGGCAGGAAATCATTCACTGGATGTATTTTACTCCAACTGCTGTGATTTATGCAACAAAAACATAGGTAGTGTTGAGGAGAATGCTCTTTTTTTTTTTTNTCTTCAGGATCCCAGAAGCGCTAAAAGCACAGCAAGGGTTACAGTTATCCCAACAGTGATAACTTAATTGCATCTGTCGGCCTCCCTCTTTGAACTTTGAACTGCTGGTTTGTGGCGTCGTGATCCAAAAGGATTTAGATCTGACTTTTGTGTGGCTACAATAAATTATACCCAAGTATCTGAGCAATGCCTGGAATCT
The DNA here is from genome assembly GCA_013400035.1 of Rynchops niger. NCBI lineage: Eukaryota > Metazoa > Chordata > Aves > Charadriiformes > Laridae > Rynchops > Rynchops niger. Next base: position 94,343 of record VXBH01005464.1, read on the forward strand.
TATCTTGAAGGCAGGATGAGGCATCTCGCTTAAGGGATGGTATAAATTTGGAATACAAATCTTTCCAGGAACTAGCATTTCAGATCAGGTAGGAAAGACTGCTTTTTCCTTCTCAATAGGTGGTATTATCAGAAACTGAAGAATGTGTAAATAAGCTCATTGATTTCCTGAAATATTTCCTGAAAAATGGCTCTTCAGAACCGCTTAAAGACAGAACGAAAGATGTCTGTGAAGTCGGAGGCTGAGCTGCCAAGTACCTGAGTCCATTTGGACTCCTTGGCTCTTTCCGTTCTTTGTAAATAGTTTTATACATTTGATTTTGATGAATAAAGGTGTAATAGTCGAGGGGCAATTGCAGCTTTCATCATTAATTGGTCTAAGTGAAGTGTTACCCACTGCTCGATTACTGGCTTTGTGTTTAAAATCAGTGGTTAAGTTTTACCACTCTGACAGGCTCAGCCCGGGTTTGTGATAACTGAGGTATCTCTCTTCATGGTTTTGAATAATTCTGAGCTGTACCATTTCTGTTCGTGTTAGTACGGTGTCAGACTTAGCTCAAAGCGTGAGTCTTGATGGTACGTGTTGCACCTTCACAAACAGTCCTGAGACGACTACAGAATTATACGTTATTTTGCCAACGGATACAAGCAGTCTTTTAGCTACGCGTCTGGCAGATGTAGTAAGCTCAGCTTTAGACGCTTCAAAATATTGTTTTTTCTTTCCATTTATGTCTAATTACAGTCTTCTGGCACGGCCTGATTCTCATCTCACTCACAACGTGAGTCTCCAGATGCATCCCTGGATTTTCACCGGCTTATTCGTACAAACAAATCTGGTCTGTGACACGCCAACTTTCCGATTATACGGGGCCCAATTCAGTTATACATGTTTAAAACCAGACTAATGCTATTAGCTGCCAATCTGTGGTGCTGTGCGGGGATAATCAGACCGTGAAGATTCATCTTGCCCTTTCGAAAAATTTTGCTACCCACTCTGTTATGTCTCTTGATCTTGCCCATATATTATTGTGCCTCCAGTGGGCTAGGCATGTGAGAGCGCCTTTTAGTTATCTACCGTGTTTTAGCTGTGATTAATTTTAGAAATGTTCTTCAGTTGCACAGATTTGGGGTATGTGGGGCAACTCACATTTTGAGCCATTAATCACCTGCAAAAGTTGCTCTTGTCGGTATTTCAGTCTAGTAAAAGGTACTGAAATATTAGTTTTTTTTAATAAAGTACCCTATATTAATGGGCAGCTTTTGGTTGAATAACTCGAGTTTGTCACATCCATACACATAGTGACTTAACATCCAATTACGCAGCCATTAATGCCCATCTACTTGTTTGTCTTTAAAATAAAGGATAAATTAAGCTAAATGTGTAACATGCAAATAAAGGCTAATGGGACAGATTCAGAGCTCTCTTACGTCTGCTCAAGGCGACCAACTTCAGCAAGGGTTGTGTAGGTGCGAACGAGGGCAGATTTGCCTTGAAATGTTTGCTCTGCTCGTAAGGACACTTCCCTTTGCTGGTGCGGTATCCAACCAAGGGCTTGTCTTTGTAAAATTGAATAAGAGACTGACATTTGTAACTTAATTCCAGCACATGGCTCTTCATGTTTTCCTCCTACTTCTGCATGTACTCGTATGCAAAGCAAAAGAATACATCAAAGTGACACAAACAGCATAACAAAAATCTGTCTGCAAAGTCCTGCGCCAGCTGGGGCTCTTGTATGTTTTAGATTAGAGTCCAGAGAGCGCTCAGGCTGGACCACCGCAGGAGAAACAGCTAGGGGACACCGGGAATGTTCCCATGCGCGGCATTAGACAGGCACCTGGGTCAAATTAATCCAGGCTTATCCACTGTGAAAATTCACAGGGTTTAATGGCTTCTCTTACCTGTGAAGGGGTGGTCTAGTTATAGGACTTCTGTACAGAGCCTGATGCGGAGCGCCGGATTTCGGATTTTTGTGTTAATGTTAATGTTAAAGGTCAAAACCTATCGTAAGAGGCAAACAGGTGGGAGTTAACATGCAGCAAACAGAAGAATACAGCAAAGGAACGAACTCTTCTGTTTTCATTCGTTGTTGAGTTTGGAAAAGCAACTCGGGTGTTCCTAAATCAGTCTTCAAAAGAAAACTATTCTTACGGCTGCGAGGAAAAATAATACAGCGGATTCCTGCTGTATTTTGCAGGTGTATTTTATTCTAGAGAAAGATAACAGTAGGTGTGTGATGTCTGTACTTCTCTGGAGTTATTTTAAAGGCTTTTCCCCTATTTATGTCTCAGACTACGCAATGACGCTTCATTATAAGAAGTGTATTTCCTCAAAGTTTGTGTATTTTCTCAAAGTTTGTGTATTTTCTCACAGTTACAAAAAGTGTATACTTCTCAAAGAAAGCATCTTCTCCAAGCAGACACACCACTCTGTATCTTCCTTTGATGTCAAAATACCGAACAGGGTTGTGCTGTACTTAAAGGTTCCTCACCGAGGACCCAGCAGAAACATTATAGAGGTGATAGGGACCCAGCCGCTGCCAAAAGGAAAGCTCGGCTGGATCACGGAGTTTTAAGAATACGCTTCAAATCCCTCAATAGTCCCATTAGCTGCCCTGCACGGAGAGAGGCAGTCAGCAGGTTGCCTAACTCTAAGTCTGCAGTTCAAATAGCTCCGGATTAGGGTTTGTTTGTTTGCTTTATCCGTGCATTAGTCTTTGATAACAATGCTACAAACAAGACCGCGCTTGTCTTCTATATGGAGATGGATGAAGCGGCTGCCTCCCAAACAAGGCAGGAATTCGACGAGATAAAGGGAGGGAAATCAGAAAGTAACTGGAATTTTTACAGGGCTGCGTCTACACTGTTAGTATCTCCTAGGGTTGTCGGCCTGCTGGCTGGAGCAGGTCCCTGGCTTGCTGCTGACGCCGCTGGACGAGCCGAGGGTACCGCGGCATTCTCAGCCCCCAGCATCCCAAAGAGCTGTGACGTGACCCACGCGGCCAACAGCAAACTGGGCTGGGCTGTGGTGCCACCGCTTTATCTGCAGTGATAAGGCAGCAGCCTTGAGGCCGTAGGAAGACTGTTGCCTTATCGCTACAGGTAAAGCAAAAGTCTTGCCAGTAAGGTTTAACGCCTATTAAATATCATACTTAATCTGGCATTTGCATACGTACCTGTATGTCAGTATCTCAGACACAAGGTTTGTTTTCTGTTTCCAGTTTTCAAAGAGCATCAACCCACCAATACAAAAAGTAGAAGCGAGGCAGAAGGACAGAGAAAACGAAGTGGTTCCAGCAGAACGGTGATCTGAATGAACTGTTGAGTTGGAGGGTAGGCAGAAAAGGCCGAACAAATCTGTTAAGCTTTGGAAGAATAAAGATTTGAGGATTGTAACTTATTACAATCTAATATAAACTCAAAACCCAACTTGAACGTTTAAATCTTTAATTGCCTATAGAAACACATAGAGTGGTGCATAATGATTAGTGAATGCGTAATTGCCCAGAAATTGAGTCCTGAAGAGAGCACTACATCACCATTGCTGTAGTATAGGAAACTTGGGAGGAAGGAAGAAGAGAGGGCAGGCAAGAAGAGAGGGCTCGGGAAGTCCCACAACCTGGCAAGCACTGCGGACCAGTAAGAACGCCTCGCACCGCGGCAGGCAGTTGAGGTGGTGTGGGGGCCCTCCGGGAAGAGAATGGAAGACCACTGGAAAGTCATCGCTAAAAACATCAGCATGTTGGGCTCTTGGCTGATTTATAGGGCTTGGCCCTCACGAAGCTACAAATAAAAATCCCAAAGGAACAGGACGAAGCAGACACGCCAACAGTTGTGCAGAAAATAATTTTTAATACTCAAAATAACACTAGAGGAAGAAGATATATGGATATACCACATGAATAAAACATTATATTGTGCTGGAGGGTTTTTTCTCCCCAGATATGGCTTTGCTAAATCATATGGGCGGTTGCAGAATACGTAATACACAAGGTACAGCCTGTTAAAGGCAATAATGATTGAATATTAATTCTTCTGGTACTTCTCCAGTGTGTCTGTTTGGCTCTACCAGCCTTGACTTCACACTGCTGGGGGTCTAACAGACATCGAGGAATGAGAAAACTGCGTCTCTCCCCGTTGTCAAATGGACGTGTGTGTTGCAGAGTGGCCTGACCTCTCGAAACAACGTCGGCAACCCGTTGGCCTGCAGAAAAGAGCACACCTTACAGAAAGACGCTGGATTAAGAAGAGCGCTAATGACTTTTCCTTGGATCAGAAGCATCAAATTGTCGTGTAGACACTCAAAAATTAATTATTTATGTTGTATCAAAGATTCCCAGCCACTGTAAAATGTCTGATACAGCTCCACTGACTTCAAGGAAGCTGCGCGAATTTGTGCCAGCTGAGGATGCTGATGGCAGCGATCAAACAGGACAAAGAAAGATAATATAGTCTGGAAGTGGAGTAACGTAAAAAGAGACAATAATAAGGACACCAAGTTGTCTGATGTGTGATAAGAGGACAATAACGTCAAGATTAAACAACATGCTGATTCATACGCCCAATTCTAAGCATATTATTTTCAGAATTGATTTAAATTTTCTAGTTACCACTTTGTCTCTCTTGCTGCGGAAATCAATCTATGCCATTTTTCTCCTTTTGCAGCCTCATTTTTCCTTCTTTGTCCAGCATTATCAAACCATGCCACAAACTCAATTATGCTGTTGTGATGCCAAAACCTGTGGTCCTGGCAAAATGTATCATGCAGCATCTCTAGGTAAGTGAATTAAAAAAGCATCTGAGCAGGTATCTGGTGTGTGTCACAGTTCATTCTTCCATAATAAACTATGTTCTCCTCCTCATTCATTTGTCAATCACAGTAACTAAAGATTATTATTTGCTGTACGTACGTGACACCAGCAATTTGCAAAGTCTGTTGGCAAGAAAATCAGGTTAGAATGACAGAGTGAGAAATTAAGCAGAAGTCTGATGTAATTAGCTGCAACAATCAGTGCTCTAATTTCTGATTTATTGTTTCCTGTTTTCCTGCTGCTTTCAGTCCATGCATACTGTATGTGCTTCATATAGGTCAAACAATTGCCTTATCAGTCCTGGCAAACCAAGAGGTCAGAGTTAACAATATTTATTTAAACATGCAGGATGCTTCCCACTGCAATTAGGAAATAACTATTACTAATAGGCCTTTGGTGCTATTTCCTCATTTATACAACTTTGTAGAGAAATAGAGGCGAGAGGGAATTCAGATTTCAGACTTCTTCATAAATATTTCTTGCAGATGGATTTACTTGACTGGTAGCATTTTTCTTTTTCGGTTAAACTGGCCACATTGAATTTCACCAAATGACAATCTGACAACAATATTAATGTGGAATATTTACATGTACGTATATCAGTTTAATAACAATGGACATGTGGCATATTTTGCATGATGTAATGCCAGATCTTCAAAAAAAAGAGACTATCCAAGTCCTGGTCCCTCTGAAATCAATGCGAGTTTTGCTCCTGACTGTGATGGGATTACGACTCGGCCCTATAAATTTGTTCTGGCTGCCTTTTTCGCATTGTACGGGGTTCAAAGTCTTTGGATGAGCAATCCCTTTTAGTAAGCCAGGACGGCGCACAATTTACTCTCGCACAGCTCTCGCAATTCCAGCGGGAATTCACATGACTGCTTGTTTGGGTTTGAAATCCGCACAGCAAATTGTGCATCTCACAGGAAATACATTTACTATATGTATTCAGCACTTCGGGTAACAGGCACACCTCCATGAGAAGTGAAGCCAGGAGAGACCCGCAGAGGTCATCTAGTCTGGCCCCCACACTGTTCCTAAAAATAAGCTAGAACTAAACCATTCCTGACAGAAGCTGGCCTAGCTCCTTCTTTTAAAACTCCAGAAACGGAGATCCCACAACATCCTCATGTAACCTATTTCACAGCCTACTCCCGGACCATTATGGAGAGATAATAGGGGGAAAATTCCAACCCAAACACACCCTTGCTGCAAATTAACACCACTACTTATTTTCCTTCCTACGGTAGACATGGAGAGTAATTTAATATCTTTATTTTTTTTTTTTTGGCAGTAATCTTTTACATCGCTATGTCACATCTCTTCTTAGTCTTGTCTTCTCTGCAACAATCCATTGTAGCTGACGTTCCTTGAAATCCACATTTTCTTGATCATCTTTTTGATCTACGCCGAACCTTCTCCAACCTTGATAGAGCCATTGCAAACCCGGGTGCCGTACGTACGGCTCTTGCGTTTATGCTTCCCATTGTGATATTTGCTTTATTGAAACGTTAAGACACTTTTGACTCATGTGCTGCGCTATAATGTCCAGATCCTCTTCTGTAGGACTGCTATCTAGGCAAGTCGTTTCTCATACAGTATTTGTGAAGCTGATTGTTCCTACTTAAATGTTTTATTTGTCTTGATTGGATTGCTTTCTATTTATTATAGCTTCTTTCTCCCATTTGTCTTGCTTATTTTGAATTCTAACCTTGGCCTCCAAAATGCTCGCGCTCCTCCCAGCTTGGTATCGTATAAGAATTTAATAAACTTACTGCCTGTTGTACCACCCAAGGCATTAGTGAAATGGCTGCACGCTACCAGACTCGAGACAGATTTCAGTAGAACCCTAGTTGATACAGCCTTCTGAGAAACTGTTTTCCAGTCTCTTCTGCACCCTCATTAAAGTAGTGTCGGGTAGAAAATTTATTTTCCTTGTTTTTTGTGTTTGTTTGTTTTTGTGTTCGTTTTTTTGTTGTTGTTTTCTTTTTTTTTTTAAATTAGGTTAATATGTATGCAAAACAGTGTTGACTATTTTAATAAAGTGAAGATGAGTACGTCATTTTGGGCTGTTACTTATCACTGGTTAATCTTTCAAGTACTTAGAAATAGATGCGTTGTTTATTTTTCAATGGTTTGAAGTCAGGCTGGCTCTTCCATGGTTCCTTGGCTCTCCCTTTCCCCACTTTTTGGAATAGGCAACCTGTTTGTCTTTTCCTGATGCTCCAGAACCTTGACCTGTTCAGATTCTCTAATTTCTAATGATTCTAGGATTACTCCACCACTTAAAGATCTGTATGAAGTCCTGTAGAACTCACTGCAGCCTGAGGTTTTAGCCTGTTGTTGTCAACGCTAATCACAGAACTCACGTAATCTCAGACAGCTACTTTTCATGAACTGTGAAGCAAAAGAGTATTAAATATTTTACCCACCTTGGCGTGATGTAGCTGTGCTGACAGTACTGCTGGCTTTTCATTCTTGTTGGCTAAGTTTCATTACTTACAAAATGTAGCTGCTGGGAGAGGAGCCACTGCTCAGAACAATTGGGCAAGACTTGTTTGTGAGGGCAAGTTCTGGAGTCCAAGTCTGGAGATGTCCGAGCCCCAGGACAGAGTGGGAAAGAGGAATCGCAACTGCAGCAGATCTCGGACACAGGTAATATCAAGGAGCCAATATCCAATGGCCTTAATTTATACCATGCAGCATCTGCTGACTATAGAGTTGCGTGACATCGCTCCACCAAAGGGTGCACCAGGAGTCAGGGAAAAGGAGCGATGGAAGGGGAGGAACATAAACATGAAAGCTGGCAGCGATATGAATTGCTAATACTATTTTCAGGAAACAGGGAAGGAAGAATGCTTCAGCTAAAGAATATGTCACACAGAATTTTTTTTTTTTTTTTTTTAAAATTGGACTTGGTCAACTTAGAAAGTAAAGTTCGAACTTAAATGAGGGGAATCTATGGATGGATGGAAGATGGTGGAAAACTTCAGAGTGTAGGTATTACTGATCCATTTAAAGTAGTTTTTATAAGCCAATTTTAATGATCTTCTGGTTTGAGCTTTTCAGACCTTTTTAGTTTGAATGAAGTAAAAAAGGCCTCTGATATTTATTTATTGGCTTCTTGGGCTTTAAGCGTCTCTCCTGTTTCTATTCCTGGGTTACTCTGTGTCTCTCTGTAAAGGCTCCCGTGTGGACTGAAGCCTGCACTCATAGAGTGAAGTTTCTTTCTTCAGCTGAAGGGAAATTACTGTCAATTCTGACTTTCTAAGTATTGTTCTCTGTAATTTATTTATTTATTCAAATTTAATTTTCAAATCCCTAATTTTCTTCTATTTTTCTTCTCCTTGAAGTAATACCGCACAGCCCAGGTTACAGACTGGAAATTGAAGTTGCCCAACAGTTTTTCTCAAAGTTGTGTAAAATGGACGAACACATGGGCTGAGGACTTCTTTATGAGCTAACATTACCCAGATTGAATTTTTCTTTTGGCTGGTTAATATTCCCTTAAGGTTTGGTCTTGTTGCTGTTGCTATCAATGGGAAATCTCTCATTAAGTTAAAAGGGTGTGGAATCAGGTCTTTAAATATTGTATTGAAACATGACATGGTTATAAATGCTAGTAAAACTTGCAAGAGTGATCTTTCAATGGCCCTGAGAATTCAGGGCTGATCCACACCAACATGTGCTTTCTGAAATAGGGCAATGTGCTGAACGGTCGCAAAACCCTTCCCCGCTCCCCGTCCTCCTGAAAGTTGAGAGAAGCGTGGAAACTCATGCATTGAGGATGGATAGCTGCTCGTGGAGCATATGTGTGTGGTTGGATTCCAGCATACGTTCAGGAGCTTTCTATAGCACCTGGGAGTACTGGTGGACGAAAAGTTGGACATGAGCCAAAAATGCGTGCTTGCAGCCCAGAAGGCCAATCTCATCCTGGGCTGCATCAAAAGAACCATGGCCAGCAGATCCAGAGACGTGAGGGAGTTGGGGTTGTTCAGCCTGGAGAAGAGAAGGCTCCAGGGAGACCTTAGAGTGGCCTTCCAGTCCCTGAAGGGGGCCTACAGGAAAGCTGGGGAGGGGCTGTTTGCAAGGGCACGTAGCGATAGGACGAGGGGTGATGGTTTACACTAGAGCAGGGCAGGGCTAGATTAGACATGAGGAAGAAGTTCTTTCCACTGAGGGCGGTGAGACACTGGCCCAGGTTGCCCAGAGAGGTGGTGGAGACTCCATCCCTGGAGACATTCAAGGCCAGGCTGGATGAGTAACCTGATCTAATTAAACATGTCCCTGTTTACCGCAGGGAGGTTGGACTAGATGGCCTTTAGAGGTCCCTTCCAACCCAACACATTCTATGATTGATTCTATGTGCTCTAGGCAATCCTGCTTTAGCAGGGGAGTTGGACTAGATGATCTCTAGAGGTCCCTTCCAACTCTAAAGATTCCGTGATTCCGTGATTCTCCCTTGCAGGCTGGGGTGGGGTCCAGGTGCCCATCCCCATCCCCGGGGTGAGACATGAGCATTGGCAATGGATGGAGCTCAGACTGGAAGACGACCTGGGTGACCACCAGGAAACCCACCCCGGCAAAGGTGGAGCTGTGGTGCCTTCCAGTCTGTGCGGTGAAGGAGGACTCTGGAGGACCCCAGAGCACAACGGACTCACAGTTTAGACACAGACGTAGAACAGCAAGCTCAAGCAGTGCTTTAGCTTCTCTTTTGCTCTAGTCTAATGTGCGCTGTCGCTTCTGACGTTTCTACTCATTTCTAATTTGCCATTACTACTTAGAATGCATATGATTTCGGAAACTTTACTTATTTGTTTTTTATTACTTCTTACTTTTTTACTTACTTATTTCTTACTTTTATTATTTCTTTTGCATATCAAAGCACTTCATAAAGAGGAAGAGCCTAATGCATCGTTACTCACACATCAAAGTCTGGACAAAAGGGGAGAGCACAACTGTAAGTTCGTTGCCAAACGTGTGTGCGTGAAGGGGACTTAACCCCACGCTGCTTTGCTGGTTATCATTCAAGGATACGGGAAAATATCTTAAAGCTTCCTTGGATCACAGAATAAACCGCTGTAAGAGCCAATATACAGCTGAAGGACTTTTGTTTCCTGTGACTGACGGTTCTTTACAAATTGACATGTTAGCCAAATGTTCAGCTAACATCAATCATTATAGCTTCCCCGAAGCCAATTTACACCACCTTACAGTAGACAGAGATAGCTGTAGGATATCACAAAGATAAAGGATACGCTGATATAAAAAGTTCTTTCACCGTATCAGGCTGGTCAAAAGGAAAGGAATTGTTTCCTGCAGAAAGAGTAGCTTCTCGGCCAATAAGCGTTGTTGTCAGAAAATCATTGCCAAAACCCCTCCTTTTGAATTTAAATTAGTTCTATAGTATTTTTTAACAGCTTTCTTTCAGTTTCTTCATAATGCAGTGGTCTGTGGCCTTGGGGTTGTTGGGCTCCACCGGCTTTGCTCCCCAAAACTGAAAACCCTGGCACATCGGGTAAGAGATCATTAAATGGAGAAATTTACAAATGCGTATTATTAAATTATAACTTCTATGAGATGCTCCGTTGATATTTGTCACTTCTAAAAAAATGTCAGAGGTTACGCAGAGCAAAAACTGTAAAGCTCTCTAAGGGCTTAAGGGCCCCGGGGGTCTGGTAGCGTCGGGGTTCGTAGGGACACGGGCAGAGCAGAGCCCCGGGGGGCAGGGGAGGAGCCGAACGAACAGCGGAGCTGCTGCTTTCCACATCCAGCCCAAACAGGAAGGTCTTTGGCCCATTCTGCAAGAACCTCAAAGTCACAAAAGCATATATTTAACATCATGAAATGAAACTGCAGGGGGAAGAATATCCCAAATCAAAAGCAGCATTAACTGCATGGGGAGTGTCAATGCCATCAGATGCTACCATTTCGAAGGACAAAGATCCACAAACACTAACGTCAATTCTGTCCTAAAATTCAACTGACCCATTATGTAGCATTTTTACTGCAATGGGCCAAAAGTGCCAAGGATTAATATTTTGTCCTCCAGTTAAAAGAAAGGAGCACTTATGACTTAGCGGCTCCACTGTATTTACGGCCTTGGTTAAAGCTGACGCTAAGCACACGCTTCAATGCTCTGATGAATCAGTCATATTTTTTTAAAAGAAATAAGTAGTTATTTCAGCAAAATTAACAATTTCTGCATTTCCATTCATAGCCAATTATTTGCAGCAAATGTAAATCCAATGTGACATTTTGAGTATAGCACTTAAATTAGAAGTTTGTGGCTGATAATCATTGCCCAGAACATTAATACTAGAAATTAGTTTAATTTTCTACAATTTCAGGAAAGTTTCAACCCAACTTATTATGGTCTGCAACCATCCTAATATTTATGTCCAACAAATTTTGAATGGAACATTTTTGGGGGATTTTCCCTCCCCTCCCCCCAAAGTGAGTTAATCTTACTTATTTGCTCCAAAATATTAATGCTAATTTTCTTTGCCAGTTAATTTGGGGGTAGAAAACATAACGTGGGCTCAGTCCCCCTTGTTTGATAATTTAATACCGATATTACTTACGTTATTAGTTTTACTGGTAAATCAAGGAGCAAGTTGCCGGAATCCAGCTGTGACCCCAGGGCAGGAACTTTCTGCCGGCTGTCACCTTCTGACAGTTGGGGCTGTTAATTACCTCCAACAGTTGGAGCACAAGCACCTCTCTGTCTGCCAGCTGGCGGCCTCCGCCTCGTGCTGGCAGCCTGAGAAGATTTAAAACCTGTAACAAAAGGCTGCTATGTAAACAGTTTATTGTATAATACACAATGGCAGCAGTAGACCCACATCGGGAATCAAAGGGAGCCTCTGCGCCCGTGAGTGGTTCAGGCTGGAAACGCAGCGAGCCCCTGATTGCCTCCTCCCGCCAGGCAGCCGCAAAACCTGACATCCCCAGTGAGCCAGGAGCTGAGCTCCTCAGGCTCTGAATCCAGGGGAGAATCACGGAATCACACCATGGTTTGAGTTGGGAGGCACCTTAAAGATCACCGGTTCCATCCCCGCCCTGCCCTGGGCAGGGACACCTCCCACCAGCCCAGGTGGCTCCAAGCCCCGTCCAACCTGGCCTTGAACCCCTCCAGGGATGGGGCAGCCACAGCTTCTCTGGGCACCCTGGACCAGGGGCTCACCCCCCTCACAGCACACAATTTCTGCCTCACATCCCATCTCAATCTCCCCTCTGTCAGTGTCAAACCCTTCCCCCTCGTCCCACGGCTCCCCTCCCTGCTCCAGAGTCCCTCCCCAGCTTTCCTGGAGCCCCTTGAGGGACTGGAAGGGGCTGGAAGGTCTCCCCAGAGCCTTCTCCAGGCTGACCCCCCCAGCTCTCTCAGCCTGTCCTCCCAGCAGAGGGGCTCCAGCCCTCCCAGCAGCTCCGGGGCCTCCTCCAGCCCTGCTCCAACAGCTCTGTGTCCTTCTGCTGTTGGGGACTCCAGAGCCCAACTGAGTGTCTGAATTGTTGTGGTACCATTAAACTATAGCAATTACTTTAATATGGGCAAACAACACAGCAAGACTTCAGTTGCCTGGTGACGTGCCAGTCGCCAGCCAAGGGGAACTGCAAAAATCATCTTTGAGGTTTTCCTCTCAGAAAACACATGCAGATCTCATGTGCATCTTCTCAGGTCCCCTTGAGTCCGTAAAGTGGCACAAATGTCCCCATGAGCTTCAGCTGATGTGTTTCATGGAAAGAGCTCATGAGGGAGCTCCCTTCTGAGGGAGCAGTGTCACCGTGCTGTATGTAAAACTTGTGACCTGCTCAAGAGGTGTGAGAAGTAGGGTCCTTATTCCAAACTGATGAGAGGATTTCGATACGGCCACCACTACTCAGAGCCTGCAGCTAAACCAGTGCCGAAGCCAGGCAAGGGGAAAGGCCCAAAAAGTGGTTTGCATTTCAGCTTCTGGAAGAAGTTACTTCACGTCTTCACCTGCCGATCATTTAAGTTCAGGAAACTGAGCCACCCTAAGCAAGGGTCAAAGAAGGTACCCAAACTCTTTTGATAGCTTCACCTGGGGGGTTCAAGCCCTTGCCGAGAGGCAGAGCTGGGTCGCCGTCTATCCCAGGCCTGGGAAGGTTCAAGTCCCCGTCTCTCTTCTGCCTGGGGAGCAGCCTGAGGATTTCCAGGGGAGCCTGGGCCACCAGAGACCTAGAACTTCAAAACTGATGAAATCAAAGAGAGCAAGAAGGAGCATAACTATGGAGCCGGGTGAGACAGTCTTCCCTGGCAGGGAGGTCTTCTGGATCCCATCCCTTTTCTCTGTAATGCCCGAATATTTTACGTGCTTGGTGCAATAAGAACAGCGTTTCTGTAACAGAAATTTGTGGAGTTTTGCAGTCCTGAGGTAACAACGAAGTCACGAGTTATCTCACAATTTCCAATTGCGTGTATATAAATTTGAATCGAATACGTTTAGTTAAGGAATATTCCCTACTATCAGGTTTGCATATCCATTTTAAGAGTGTTCAGACATCTGCTATCTCTCTACCATACTTCGATAAAAGTTATTAATACTGGTGGTAAGCCAGATCTTTCCGGGGCCTTTAAATGGTGTCATTAGAACAGCTGAAATCATTCCTGAACTGTAAGGAGCAAGTGGAGCAGTAAACTTTGCATTCCAGGACGGGAAATAAATGAAAAAGAGATTTGTAACAAAATTATTGCTGTGGAAATGTTTCTGAGTGATCGTTATAGAACATTCTCTGTCTCACTAGGTTTTTACTCAGAGTCAAAATAATCCATTCGTACCTTGGTATAAATATTATTTCTTACAGGGAAATGAAATTTCATGCCAGTGGTACATTTCCCATAGATGTCACAATACTGTTTATTAAATTTAGTCTAAGAAATATTGCAGTTTACGTCCTTTGAACTGACTCCTAGAGAAAAGGAACTACTCTTGGCCTAGAGGAAAAAAAAAAAAAGTTACTATTGCACTAGCGAGTCCTAGGCACTTCTACTTGCAAAAATCAACAATAGCGGCCCAAGGACGGCCTGCCTGCTCTGCTGACCTCCAAAGGCGCCCAAGCCTCCCAGGCCAGAGATGTCTGCGTTATTTTTAATAAGGAAATACCTGGGAATGGCTTTTATATCACCACGGAGCACGCAATTTCACTCCTGTACTTGGAGTTTGTGTATTCCTGACGGCCGTTTCAAAGCTACAAGCTTAATGAGGCTTAATCTCACCCTGTCCACTTAGAGCACATGGATCCTGAGGTAGGATGTACCACATTGTGGGTTTGGCCACCATGGAGCCTCCCAGTGTTTACACTGGTACAAACAGGAGCAAAGCTTGGCGCAGTGACTGCAATGCATGACGCTGGAAGGATTCCTAAAATGCGTATGTACTCTGAAGTTGGAAATTTAATGCAGAGGAAAGACAAAGGAACTTTAAATCAGTGCTTTATGTGATTTATACGTGTGAAGCGTTGCTTTGCGGATTCTTTCCACATTGCTATTGGAGGATGCTTTGCGAACAATGCCCAGAAATTTATACCAATTGTGGGTATAAAGCAAGCTGCCTTCACCGCCCAGCTAAAGCAAGGCCCGTTTCTTTGCCGTTCCCCTCTCCAAAGCCGTGGCAGACCTTTTCCCAGCTCCCATTCCTGCAGACGACCCCTCTCTCGTGGCTCACCCCATCGCTGCTGGCCCGGCAGCCGCATCTGCCCCGTGTTGCCGTATCGCTCCGATGCTCCCTCGGAGCCGGGGAAATGTCAGCGAGACGTACCTGGCATCTATCACCGGCAGTCCCGCTGTCAGACAACTGACTGCAGCAGAGCCGTTTTAAAGTAATTTTACAAAATTTTCTATGTTTTTTCACAGATCAGAAGCACCCTGATAGTACTGTATTTTTACATTATTTTTTTTTTAATTTGAATAAACTCCTCTTTTATTTGGCACTTCGAATAGCAAGTATAGAAATATGTCAGTGTGGTTGTTTTTATCATATTTTAACATACTATTTAACATATTTTCTAGAGAGGATATTTTTAAGCAAATCAGTTGTCTCCTAGCCACTTTACGAGTTACAATCACTGAAGTTTCTTTTGCTTGAAGATTTCTGTATTCCCCTCTCCTTTCCAAAAATTATTTAATTTGATTTCTGCTAGAACATTTCTACTAGAAAAACTTCATGGTCACTTAGGCTGTTTCACTGCTTCATTGGGAAAATTTATAGTATTTTATTCATTAGGCTTTTCTTTTTTTTCCTAAAATAACCAGATATCACGGTCTATTTCATCGATACAACGCTGGGTTTTCAAGATGCTCTGATATTTGGGCTCTTCCAAATTGCTTAGAATTTCAAGTTTCACATTTTCCTTCCCATAATTTATTTTTCCTTTGAGTTTTTTTTTTTCTCAGTGATGAAACCCCCCCGCCTCCATGCCTTCTTTTTGCCCCGTGTTCCCATCAGCTGTACCTTCACACAGACACGACGCATTTGCCGTATTCCTGTTCACTTCACGTGGGTAGTTTCATGCCTGTGAGTGGTCCCACCCAACCCGATTGTTCCACTGGGGTTCATCAAGACGTCGCTAACGATGCAGAACCCTCAGAGTGGGGAGCGCACGTGTCCCTTGGCACCGTGAGCCCATCACAACCTGCGATGGGACCAAGCCTGGGGGCCTGATGGTCCTCTCCCACCAAAATCCTGCACCGGAGATTGGAGGAGGTGTGGCCTGCGGGGGAGGAATCCCTGAATTTCCCTTCTTTTTGAGCTTTCCAGCACCACAGAGCAGAGGGAAGGGAAGGAGAGAGAGTTTCGGGAGGAAGAGGCTTTGCTCAGGCTTTCTTTGATCTGCTCCAGGTGAAGCTTTTCTGACCCAGGCAGAGCAGATCAAAGAAAGAAGCCAGAATACAGAGCACTCGAGTATTTCATGACTGTAGAAAATACTGCCACAAAAGTGCCCCTTTTTTATTTTGAAAATGTGCTCACCTTACCTACACCCTGCCATGGCACTTATTACTAAAACCAGATGATCGCAAACTATTGATTATTTTATATACCTCTGTCAGGAAGGCATTAGCTGTGTAGTGTCCCAGATAAAAAACCTGTGACTGGTAGATGTAGAGCACAATAAAACCAACAGAGACAAATGATAACAAATTGCACATCTATTTTATTTCTAAAAATACCTTTGCTTCAAGGGATTTTAATTTCAAATCTTCAGTGATCCAGTGATCAGTAGAAGACTTCCTTTGATCATCAGTAAATCCTATCTCTGAATAATCCAGTCGGAGGCAGTAAATGAGCTCATGTATTGCCATCTTCTTAATGGTTAAGGCTACTGGGTAGTCTTTAAGCAGCAGAGCCTTTTAATTGCATAAACCCTAACTCCTGGTTGCAGTATTGCGTGTGTAATGTTGTAGTTTCGGCTGGGATGGAGTTGACTTTCTCACCACCAGCCGGCGCGGTGCCGTGGTTCGGGTTTGGGATGGGAATGCTGTTGCTATAAAACACTGGTGGGTTTGGTTGTTGCCGGGCACTCAAGGCCGTTCCTGCTCCTCACCCCACCCCACCAGCGATGGGCTGGGGGGCACAAGGGGCTGGGAGGGGACACGGCCGGGACGGCTGACCCCGACTGACCACAGGGACACTCCATGCCACGGGACGTCACGCTCAGGGTATAAAGGCGGGGGAGAAGAAGGAAGGGGGGACGCTGGGAGTGATGGCGTTTTTCTTCCCAAGTCACCGTTACAGCGATGGAGCCCGGCTTCCCTGGGGATGGCTGAGCACCCCCCTGCCATGGGGAGCAGGGAGTGGATTCCATGTTTTCCTTTGCTTTTGTTTGACCTGTTGAACTTTATCAACTTTATCTCCACCAACGAGTTTTTCCTCTTCTACTCTTCAGATTCTGCCCCCCATCCCACTGGTGGGGGGAGAGAGAGAGCAGCTGCGTGGTCCTACCTGCCAGCTGGGGTGAAACCCCAAGATGTACTAAGCTCCATGCTCCATGCTTTATAGTCATAATTAGATCATTTTCTGCCCCAACGGTGCCTCTAGCAAGGGCTTATCCTTGTGATTGCCTTTCCAGCTTGTGAGCAGTCCCACTGAGCTCCAACGACTCTTGGTGGACCTTGTCGGGACTTCTCAAAGCACTTGCACATCATGCCCAGGACATTGCCTTCGGGACCAGTCACAGGAGCAACCCCTTTGCCACAAAGATCCCAATTTAGAATCATAGAATAGCCTCGGTTGGAAGGGACCTTTAAGATCACCGAGTCCAACCATCAACCCAACACTGACAAAAACCATCACTAAACCATATCTCTAAGGACTATGTCTACCCATCTTTTAAATACCTCCAGGTTGAGGATGGTGCCTCAAACGCTTCCCTGGGCAGCCTGTGACAGTGCTTAATAACCCTTTCCATGAAGAAATTGTTCCCAACATCCATCCTAACCCTCCCCTGGTGCAACTTGAGGCCGTTTCCCCTTGTCCCCTGGCCTGTCCCTTGGGAGAAGAGCCCGACCCCCCCTGGCTACCCCCTCCTTTCAGGGAGCTGCAGAGAGCGAGAAGGTCTCCCCTCAGCCCCCTCGTCTCCAGGCTGAACACCCCCGGCTCCCTCAGCCGCTCCTCACAGGACTTGTGCTCCAGACCCCTCACCAGCTCCGCTGCCCTCCTCTGGACACGCTCCAGCACCTCAAATGTCTTTTTTTGTGGTGAGGGGCCCAAAACTGGACACAGAACAGCCTTGCCAAGGTGGTTTGCCGGTTGTTTTTTCACGCCTGGTGGGCAGGGGCAGGAGGAGGGAGCGCGGGTTCCCCTCCCAGCCAGAGAGAGGGTGCCATCTACTGAGGCACTGAACCGCTCGGCGGCGAGCCCGGCCGGAAAGCTCGTAAGAGCAAAGTATATCCACGAATGTGATGAAACTCACGAAAAGGAGGGTTTCAGGAAGAGCTGCGTTTGTTCACATCACTGTGTGGTTCCGTTCGCTGTCTGCTAAGGACGAGTGAGCAGTTTTACGGCAAGCAGGGATCTGATACAAAGGATTATTTTGGCACACATGCTTTAAAACAAAATTCATTATAAATCCCTGCCATTTACACAGTTAAAGGATGGGGTTAAATGCACAGTTATCGTGTAGTCATTTGGGTTGTTAACCCTGAATTCACTTTGTGTATTTTTACGGAATCTGGAGTTTCTATTAAGCCTTTGTTAAAATCCACTTCACGCTGATGGTTATACAGTGAATTACCATCTTATGCCACGCATGGAACCTCAAACCCATTATCCTGAAAACAGATTACAGAACTATTTCTGCTAATACTTTTATCTGATACTACGAAATCCATCACGGTGACGTTTTGTATAACAAGGGTCACAAATAAACAGCATATTTTCCTCTTGCAAGAACACTTTTGAACCCCGTCCCCGAGTACTTTGGTCGGTGTGTTTGTTTCAAAAGCCAGATCTGTATTTTGCAGAACAGACTCGTTTCATTATCTGTTGGTATCTGTCTTCTTTAATGAGAAAAGGGCACTAAAGACACTGGAGAGACAGAGCAAATACCTCTATATGTGACTGTGAGTAAATCACAGGCTGTGTGTAAGCCCAACACATGCTTTCTGTTCATAATCCACAGGGGAGTGTACTAATCGTGAGTTTTTACTGCAGCTCTATGTATCCAAACATTTGACCAGGTAAAATTATTGGAGATGTCAGGGAAAAAGATATATTTGCTGTTCTTGCTTTCACCTCATCTTAGGACATAAAACCCTGTAAATAAAAGCTAATCTTGGCAAATCACGCAGAAAAAGTCAAAATCAAGTTGTCAAAGTAATAAACAGTCCGATGCAGATGACAGGTTTCTTTGTTACAAAATAATATACACATGTCAGCTGTAAAAAAGATAGGCTGAGACCGAAATGTCCTGGTTTTGAAACAAGAAGTATGAAAGTTCTCGGGATCCTATACAACTGCGCTACGATAAAGTTCAAAAGGAATTTTTGGTGGTTTTGTTGTTTGGTTTTTTTCCTAAACGTTTTTCGTCAGCCTACCCTGATCTAACAATTTGTTGCAGTCTGATAGATAGCAAAAGCAGGGAGGAGGGTCGGCCAATTGCTGTACTGGTTTTGGGGGGGTTATTTTGTTTTATCAGTGAATGACAATTGTGACTGGAAATGGTTCAAGCTTACGCTGGTTGTGTCTTTGCCGTTCTTACCACCAGATTATGAAATAAACGTAGATTTTTCCAATGCAGATGTAGACGCCATGACTGTGTTTGGCATCAAGAAGTATTTATGGCCGATCAAATTGTTCTCTGATGTTTTGGACGGATTTTACAATCAACAGGTTAAGTTAACAGGAGTTGTGAATTATATCTGAGCGGTATTTATAAACAAGAGTCAAATTTATGCATGCAGGAGGATGCTGAGATGTTTGAATAACACTGTCAACATGTCTACTGCCAACACCGCCTTCCTCCTCCCCTTTACTGCTCGCTGGTGGGATTCTTTTTTTGAGATATCCAGGTCTCTAAGCAGGTATGTGTGGGTTGATTTAAGCTTCCAGATAAAACAGTTGTTATTCCAGAGGTCACCCGCTGCTAAAAGTCCTTTTTTTTTCTGATCTTCCCAGCATCCTGCCACTTCTTTAATGCAGCTACACAGCGTTTCGGATATTTAAAGCCAAGTTCAGGTTTCTGAATAAGTGCCTGGAGAATACCAATTTAATTTAGAAGCAGTATGGCTCAAGTGTTTCCTGGCGTTTGACATCATCGCCTACAATTTTGCAATAGGTGATGGAATACTCTTCTCTGAAAGAGCGTTGAAGAAATAAGAGTTGAGCCTGTCTGTTAAAAACTTTAAGTGGATTCTTTTTCTTTTCCATGCTTAGTTTTGTATTATCGTAGCTTACAGAGTTTCTGAGCTCCCGGAGGCCCTGTTGTGACAGTCACCGAAGAGAAATGCAACCAAAGGCAGCACCTATTTGATGCTCCTTCTAATTTGTTGGGTTTGTTTTAACTCTACCTGCACCAAAATTGAGAAGGACCATCGCAGATTTAACGCAGGCTACCCCTAGAGAGAGATGTGGAGATGCCGTAGTCTGGCCCTTACCAAATGATTGTTTCAATAAATTGCTTTAAAGTTGTCCGTAAGCAGAAAATAATCAAGAAAATATTGTCCTCGCATTTCTTGGTGAAACGTGAACAACACGCACGTGAACTTTGTGGCCTATTGCATGCATGGAGGACCTTGAATCATGAATTCCAGTATTTTGACTCCAGGTTTTATCTTCAGTCCTTGGTCGGCTTCGGGCACAGAACCGAGGCACTCCGTACTTAATTTTTTGTGTATTTAAGAAAAGGGAGAGATGGCAACAGCGTAATTACCCACCTCCCCTTTTAAGGGCTGGGCAGTTAACGCTGCTACAACACTTTGAAGATAGGCTTTCCAGGACTTAAATATGATGGGGCATTTATACAGATAATAAAACATCCATACTTACCGAGGATAAGATACGGGGGATTTAAAATGCTCAAGCTTCCTGGCATAACGAGCTGCTTGAGATTAGGAGGGAAACCTTTCCTCCAGGCAGGTTATTACTCAGGGTATTGCTTTTGGTGGTTACGGGGTAGATTACGTGTTTCTTTGAAGCATCACACGCTGGTGGCTGGAGACGGGTACCAGGTTAAACAAGCTGCTGGCCTCGATGGGAACGGCAGGTCTTAGTCGTCTGTGCTCCTCGGTCCTCCCGGGCTGGTGGAGATGGACCCTTTTGCTTCCACGTGCCTCGGTGAGATGCACAACGTGCCTGGCTATGGCTACGCCACATGGCTGAGAGTTGTCCCGCCTCGTCAAGCCCTTTGGTATTTCAGCTTTTCACATTCATTATATGAAATTTTAAAGCTTGCGGTTCTGATTTGGTTGAGTGGACATAACGCAAACAAGAAGAGCCTTACTAATTAAAAACTCATAAAGCAACTGAGGTGCCTTTGACTCAGCTGGAGGGTAACTCAACGAGTGATGGTGGCAGCAGATTTGGGGTTGGGTCATCTCCAGGGGTAGAACCAGAAGAGCACACCCGACTATCCCACTCATCGCTGGCCGTTGCCTCCCCGTTCTGGGGGTGGGTTAAGCCCCAGGGGGGTGGCAGGGAAGACCCCAGGCCACCCCGTGTCCCTGGCTGCCGTGCCCGGGAGCGGGCACTTGCCGTCCTGGTGCTGGGGTGGGCAGTGAAGAATCCCTTCGAAAATGGTTTGCTAAGACGCACTGAAATGGTAAAATAGTTGCCAGAAGAAAGAAAGTCTGTTGGCCTATTTCGAGCAAAAGCAAAAATAAAGCAAGAGTTACGGGGCTTGCTGTTAACAAATAAGAACACTCCTCCTTGAGAAAACGCTGTTTGCCGCTCTGCCCCTGCATTTTTAAATGCACACAACTACACGGAGCGCGTGTGTTTGTGTAATAACTAGCTTAAATTCAGGCCTGATTTCTTTTTTTTTTTTTTTTTAAAAACTTGCTTATCAGACAGCACCTCTCATTTAATTTTCGTTCAGTTCATAGTTTCTGTTTTACAGCCTTATTATATCGTTCAAGTTCACAGGATGTTTCTCTCTCTTCATCCCTTTTCCCCCTTTTGTTACGTACTTTTTATATATGTATCCACACAGAGAGAGAGAGCAAAATAATCGCTCGTGAGAAATCGTGAAACCCTTTTCCTTCCCTAAACAGCAACAAGAGATTTACATTTATAACTAGGGAGCCGGGGGCTGGGAGGCAGCTCGCTAACACACGCCAGCAGTGAAGCTAGGCAGATAAATTTTTCAGTTCTTTTATCTAGTAAACATCCTAATGATCGACATCAAAGGCTGAAGAAAGAAGCCGTTCTCCTCTTTTGTGCCAGATTGAGAGAGAGTGGGCTCTTTTACATCTCATATGGGAGATATGAGGAGCCTTTGAATGGATCATTGCTTTTTATGAGTAGTAATGAGGTGAGAAGTATTCTAGTGTGTGGCACAGGCCTTCATTAAAAGCGTGAAACAGAATGGCTTATGGTTAAAAGGAGTAATTTGTTCTAACATACTTGCTAAATTGTGCTGTAACCATGCCAGGTCACTGGACTACATTTTCCATAGGATTCCCGAATGCATTTGTGTGTAATTATTCTGCCTGTACGGAGTTCAGGGATTTTTCCAGCGGCTTGTGCTAACTAGTTGACAACACTCATTCCTTTACTGGAAACTTCTCTAAATGCTGTATTTTAAGAGGTGCGGAAGAGCCCACATTCTGTTGCTCAAGCCTATATTTCCTCAAAAGAACAAGAACCAGCAACACAACATAAAATCAGCGTCGCCGACGCGAAGGGCTCACTAAGGCGATGAAAAAGCAGGAAAACAATCCCCACGCTCGCCGTCCTCGGTCTGCCAGGATTCTGTCAGAGAGGTCGATGCAAAGCGAAGGCAGCGGAGTGTCTTTTCCTCCTCGCACCCCAGCCAGCAGCTTTGGAAAATCACCCCCTACATGATAATAATCACCCAGCAGCACCCACAGCACCACGCGCAAACCCGCTCCCAAGATCTTGAAGAGAGGAGACTGCAGTTATACGTGCAGTACAAATCTTTGCCCTGCTAATTTCAATTGTATGTGCACTACGAATGTTTCCCCCCGTAATTTTTATCAGGGGACAGAAAGGTGTACGGTCCCTGGGAAGCACAGGCGTGAGCTGTGATGGACTGGAATAAATTACATTGGCCAAGGAACAGTTTTCCCAGGTTATAGGCACAATAGGAGTCCTTTTCTCAGCAAACCCCTCGTAGCATCCAGGGCTGACCTTTAGGCATTAAACCTGAGGGATCTGCGTTCAGACGGCGGCCGGAGGAGGAGG
>VXBH01005464.1:117038-145333 GCA_013400035.1 Rynchops niger
AGGAGGAGGAGGAGGAGGAGGAGGAGGAGGAGGCAGAGCGCAGCCTCCCCAGCTCCAGCCCCATGGAACCCTCCTCTGCCTCCCCATGCCAGAAAAACGATAGGTCTGAGTTTTCAGCTTGATCCACCATAGGAGTAAGAGCTGATCAGGAGATTTTCCACCAAACTTCCTTAAAAAGCAGCACTAATTCTATTTATGACTTAAAAAACAAAAAAAAAGAAAAAAAAGAAAAAAAAGAAAAAAAAGAAACAGACAATATGCCTTTCTTTTAATTTTTTTTTTTTTTTAATTTGTCCTCATTTTAAGACAAATAGCAATATCTAAAAAAGAATAAAAATCGCAGCAAAATATTTTAATGAAGTCAAGCCAAGCTTTTGTTTGGAATGCGCATTGATGAAAATTTATGAGATTTCAACTTTTTGCCCTGAGTCAGAGCAGGAAAATGTTTGAAATCTCAAAACCGTCTTGTTCCTGGCTTTGAACTAAGGGAAGGGACGGGACCGTGTGTGTGTCTGTGCGTCTGTCTGTGTGTGTGTCTGTCTGTCTGTCTGTCTGTGTGTTTGGCGGCAATTAAAATACGAGCGCTGCGCTTAGAGCCATATGCTTCCTCAGAAACTGATAACAGTTGCATGTGTCTAACTGATGGAGAATTTGTCCCATCATGTTAAGACAGCTGAGTTAAGTACAGTTCTTTCTTTAAATCAGCTTATTTTTTCCTCCTGTACAAATCAGGACCGGCTAGTCCACTTTACCCTGTTTAGAGGAATGGAAAAACAGGGAGATAATTTTGTGAAGAACCCATGAAATCCAGTCGTATTACCGCGTGTCTTCTGAGCGTCGGTCACTTAGGAACCCGAGGACCTAATTTCCCCACGCATTTTCCAGCCTTATTGCGAAATACAGAAGCGTTCGCGGTTTTGCGTTCCTCAGCAAGTGCTGGGCTCCTTCCTCACAATCGCATTCACCAGGTTTTGTCTAAAAATGCTAGTGACAATGTTTTAAATTGCTTATTTCAACGAATTGAAATAAAAAAAAATAGAGTAAAGCAGAGAAGTACAGTCTGCTTTACTTAAGCAGCCACTCCCTCAAAGGTGTGTGTATATATGTACGTGAGTGTGTATGTATATAAGGACAGTGTATAGAGGTTATTGTAGATGTGTAGCTATGTTATTATATAAGATATAATATCATTGTATTATATAATGTATATACATGACACAGTTTGAACAAGCAACAAAATACAATGTTAGATTTTCCTATAAATTAGATTGTTTTTCCTAGTTTTTCGGGCAGAGAGGCCAAGGGACAAGACAAAGCTTGGGCAGAACGTCAATAGACGTCTGGATATCGCAAGAGTCCAGCCAGGGACCTTATTTTCTCCCTGAGTACGGGTGAGGGAACTCGCCCGGGTTCCTTCAACAAGGGGCCGAACTCAGGATGCTGTGGAGGTCTTGAAGGATGCCTCTGCCATCCTTGCTCCTTGCTCATTGCTTCTTGCTCATTGGGAAGATTCACATGTCCCGGCATTGGAAGACCCTCGTGGGATGAATAGCAAGACAAATATGCCTTCAAGCCAAATTAATGAGAATTCTCATATCCGTACACTCTAAGGTTATGATATTAAAGGGAATTGTCAGTTGTTGTGTGTTATGAATCGCAGTTTTTAACATACATCTTGGCACTGATGCCTTTTCTCTCATTTTAAATAGTGTTTGAAATCAGATCTCTGTTTCTTTTTGGTGTCTTGGAATTTGGGTCTGCAGAGCCAGGTTCGGCCGCCTTGCGAACACCACGGAGTTTGTGCTGCAACTACAATTAAAATGCATTTTAACCCAAAACGGACTTGAGTACAGTGTTCCTAGGCTGACAGAGTTGACAGACCTTCCCCTTTCTCCCACTTCAGCTGCACATTGGCTTTTAAACCATTTATTTGAGACCGTTTATTCTGTGAATAATTTCTTAATTGATATAATTGCTTAAAGAGGGGAGAAAATAAAGATGAGCAAATCAGAATCACTTGAGGCTATTTGGGAAACAGGAAAATGCAATACGCCAGAGATACGGCTGTCAGAAGGCAGAATCCTGACCCCAGCTGGGAGCTCTGGAGCCAAGTTGACCCATGGAAGATATGAAGATCTAGAAAGCATTGGTCCCAACCCTGCCCTGATCTTCCAGAGGGTATTCCAATATATTCTTCTTACACAGAAACTAAGGGTTTTAAGTTTGCAAAGGAGTCTCGGGTTCTCATAAAATACTGCAAATGCTGCTATTAATGCCTCCTTTATTAGCAGGTATTAAAAAAGCCGGAATACAAGCATTGTAAATCGGGTGAGTCTTGCCCCGTGCCTCGGTTTCTCTTTGCAGTGCGTGCCCAGTTCTCAGCGGATCTCTATATCTGAGTTTCACAGAGCTGAAATGACTCGATGGTGTCGAAACCCCCGATAAACAGACAGAATCTGAAAGGGATACGGTTGTGTACATACAGCTGCTTTGTGCAACAACGTCGTAAACTGCTCCAAACTTCTCTCGATTAATCTCGAGCCAAATTATCTTCAATCCTTTGTCCACGTCACACGTTTCTTGCTTCATGGGACCGAGCAGTGATGATAAAAAAAAGCAGTATCAGAAGGGAAACAAATTTACGGCGAATCTGGTCTCCGCGCGGTTTATTAGGAATCTGCGTCAAGGTCCCGTTATCCCTGTCTATTTGTGAAGCATCACACAGGAGAGGAGCACGTATATATGTGGGCTGTTTTTCTCAGACAGTTGCATTCCGGCCAAAACCTGCCGCTTTCTCCCTGTCACAGGCGTCCCGCGCGCGCCCCGCGATCAACCCCGTGCTCAGGAAGAAGTGACAGAAGGCAGGGGTACACGTCCTCTGTATTCCTCTAGTTTTGCACAGCACTGGCTTCCTAATTTATGTCATTTTTCACCCAGTAGGATCTTCCCAAGAAGGCAATTGCGTCCTTTAAGGTGACTGATCACGGGCTTCTGCTGAAAGTTTTATTTATTTGCCTTCTTCCCATCTTCCCTCACGGCCACAATCTTTGCTTGACTCGCCCACGTTTTCCTTGCCCTCTGAAAGCAGGTGCTGAAAAGCCCCGTTTGCCGGTGTAACCCTTTGCAGATATAACCGATCCGGCAGGTTTTTTTGGGTGAGAAGTTCCGTTTGTTGCCCCTCTCCTGCGGGCAGGCGGAGGGGGCAGACGGCGGCGGCGCGGGCAGGGAGCCGTGCGCGCTCCCGACCTCCCCTGCCGCCAGAGGTTGTGCGTTAATGAACCTTAATGACCTGCTGAGACGGTGGGAGGAAAGGGGAAGGGGACCGGAGCAAGAATTAGCACATTAGCGGTTTCAACCATAAATAGGTTATCTCTGTGAACCAAGCTAAAGTTTAGTACAAAAGTATGAACTACTTTGCTTTTTTTAAGTACTAAACTTTTCGTTTTGGAACTTAGAAAAGCTGGTTTGGCATAAAGAAATTCCTTTATCGAAAAGTGAAAGTCTGTCCTGTGGAATAGGATGTTTCTCTATTAAAATTAGGATTAAACCTAACCCAGAGGTGCCAGAGGCTGGAGCCGGGTCAACAACCGACCGCAGGGATGTCCCTCTCCGAGTGGGAGCTGCAGGTCATGGTGACTCCTTCAGTTTTCTGTGCTCAAAAACACGTCTAAAGCAAACAAAGTCACCAAAGCCAGAGATTTTGCGTGTGGATAGCGCCGAAATTTCACCAGCGTGCCACTCCTCCCATTGGAACCCCCCAAAGCCTGGAGCGCCACGAGAGAAATCCGCCACGGCGCTGACTGAAACGGTGACATGGAAATGTAGCTACAAGAAAGGGAAGCCTCTCCATAAAGGAATAATTTTCCAAAACTATTGTTCGGTTAACAAATACAAGAAAAAATGTGACAGTCAGTGAAAGGCAAAATTACTGCTGATTTTTTTTTTATTTTTTTTTTATTTTTTTTATTTTTTTTGGGTCTTTTGTAACATCTAACAGCACGGCAGCCATCGGGCACAGAGCACAGGCACACACCAACGTGGGCACGGCTGAGCAGGCGACGAACCGGAGCTGGGGCTGAGACAGCAAGGTGGGGAAACCAGGAAAAAAAAAACAACCCAGGAACGTCTTTTTTTCTCATTTTGCTGTCGAATCGATCATAATTTGAGACCGAGCCTGTGCTTTATGGGGGTTTCACGGCCCGTCCCAGGTTGACGCACGTCTCAAAGCACCAAAGCAAAGGGGGGTTTCCCAGGGCTGAGTGTGCCCTGGGGGACAGGGGGGTAAGGTGCAGAATACTGACGTCCATGAAGTACTATATAGTATTCTGACCCACTGGAAGTGGGATACATGGGCCACTGCTCAAACTGTGGTTTCCCGCAAAGGCTGCACTGTTCCAACGTGTCTACCACTTTTTTTTTAATTCTAAAATGCCTAGAGGAAAGGCACTTCCATAAAAATGACAGTTCAGCCTGACCCTCCGTCCTTAAGCTCCTGCCTGCGCCTTCGAGATGCCGCACGTATGGTACGGTATGTTACAGCCAGCTGCTAATTGGGCTCCCTGCAAACGTGGCTATTAAGGTCAGCGGAATCAAATGAGGACAGCCCAAGCGTTACATCCAGGGGATGTGTGTCCTTCTGCCGGCTGCACCGCTCCCTGTGCTACTGGCGAGAGGAAAATGGGACTTACCCAGCCCAGCACAGGCTCCTAGCCGGCTTTGTTATTATTCATAACCCTTCTAATATTATTACCCATGCGTCTGGAGCTACGCGTCGGGAAGCACAAGGCCTATTCCTCAGGTACTTCGAAACCAAAGTGTCTATATTTTGATTATGTTATGCATAATGCAGACTGAATTCATCCTGAAGTCTCTGTCTTGGGCTTCTTTTCAGTATATTCAGGTAGAAACGAAATGTAAAATCAGCAAATTAGAAATTACGGTATTTCAGAATGCATTAGAATGTTAGAAATCCTAACTCTTCTGTGTTGGGAGACCATATTTCAACCAGTACTGTGTTAATCTTGACGCTGGCGTATAGTGATAGAGTATTAGTTTTAGCAAGTTGCGCGGGTGCGAGGCAAAGCTTAGGAGAGCCCAAGAGCACTGTCGAATAACCAAACTCTGCTGATCTACGTGCCATCTTGACAGTGGCTGTAGAGCGCGTTTGTTTTTCAGGCTGTTGTTTTGTGAACATCCTGCCAAGAGAGCGCGGACCCCGCGCACAGCTCCGGCTTGACTATCAAAGTCAACAGAAAATCTCCCAGTGCTCCCAAATGTCTGTATTAATAAACTGCGTAAACAAAACATTCCTGGATACCTCACTGGGCCTGAAGTCTTATGGAACTGTTGCTGATTAAGGAGTCTCTTTACTTAGCATTTGTCTTTCACATTTACTTTTCAAAGTATTTCCGCAACAGGCCAACGTGAGTGAAGTTTCCTGACCCTCTGCCAATCACAATATAACCTTCAA
Source organism: Rynchops niger (assembly GCA_013400035.1). Classification (NCBI taxonomy): domain Eukaryota; kingdom Metazoa; phylum Chordata; class Aves; order Charadriiformes; family Laridae; genus Rynchops; species Rynchops niger. Next base: position 122,509 of record VXBH01005464.1, read on the forward strand.
AGGAAAGAGATAACCTCCCACTGAAGCAGGCAACAAAGAAATGTTCTTCAGAAGAAAATCCAGTAAAATTCAAATAGGGAATGCAAAACTGGAACTGGTTTTGAGAGCCAAATTCTAAGATTAATTTAACTCTTTAACCGGTTAGCCCCATAGCGAAGGGGCTGATTGAAATCCGAGTTCCACCTCCGCAGCCGTGCTGCGGGGAGCAAAAGCGGGGCGAGATAAGACCTTCTGCGGCAGACACTTTGAAAGGCAGTGAGGAGCAAGGACCTTCCAGCTGGGACTGCTCGGCATTTATCAAATGGGAAGAGCTGAGATAAGCAGGACCCGAATCCATGTTTGCGTTAGAACTGAGTGAGCAGTGAAGCTCTGGTCCCTTGGGCTAGTCTGATACACTGGTATTAATTTTCATCCCAAATCACAATGAAATTTGAAACATCATGTTTTGTCGTTGTGTTGTTTGTTGGTTTGTTTTTTTTTTTTTTTTTCTTTTTTGAATGAGCAATTCCAAATGGATGTGATATCGCAACGATGGAGTGTTCTGACTGCATCTGAGGGAGCCAGACTCTTTTCAGTGGTTCCCAGTAACAGGACGAGAGGTAACGGGCACAAGCTGGAATATAGGAAGTTCCGATTAAATATGAGAAAAAACTTCTTTACGGCGAGGCTGACAGAGCCCTGGCACAGGCTGCCCAGGGAGGGTGTGGAGTCCCTTCTCTGGAGACTTTCAAGACCCGCCTGGACGCAGCCCTGAGTGATGTGCTCTGGGCAATCCTGCTTTAGCAGGGGAGTGGGACGGGATGATCTCTAGAGGTCCCTTCCAACTCTAAAGATTCCGTGATCCCGTGATCTGCTTATCATGCTACATCGCCTCACGAGCATGGTAGCCCAGACCCCTCCTGCCCAAACCCTTTCCACGGCCAGGTTTTCTGGCAGGATGACTTTTCATTTTAGGCACCAGACGTACCGTATCTCAATCAAAGGAACGACTGCAGAGAATAGGAGAAAGTGCCGCGGGAAGCGCTGCTCCTATGACAGCCCCTGTGACAATGACGCGTCGCTGGTTATAACCCTCAGACAGAGATGATAACCTCCCTCTGATATACGCAACCGAAACTGTGTTCTTTAGAAGGAAATTCAATTGGCAGAAAATAAAAATAATTTTTTTCATGCTTTACACAAGTTTCATGGAAAGAGAGATCTGCACTAAGCATGGTTTTTTATCTGTGCGTCTTCTCCCTAGATGAATAGCAAAATGATGCTGTTTAACTGGTGAGGAACCCAGCTCGTTTCAAGTGCTGTAGTCAAGAGCGCTACCAAATCATCACGAGACGCTTTGCCTATTTTCAGCATTCATTTTTCCTTGTTTTGTGAATGGCCTTTACATAACTGCCTAGAAACTCCGCCTTTTGGGCTGAAAGTTGAAACTCTTTGTCTTTGCTCCAGGGTGGACAATTCTTTTCTTTTTTATTTTGCTTCAATTCTGAAGGGAAGCGACTCAGAACCGGGCGGTGGATGGCCCTCGCACAAAGCACAGGCAACGACATCTTTTCTGCTTTTGAGCAACCTCCAGGAGCACCTGTGCTCATCTGGAAGATGTGTCTGCAAATACTGCTCACGCCCTCACTATCTTTGAGTGGAGGAAGATTAATTAGTCATCCCTGTTAAATGCCACAATAGCCCGCCATTGTTTTAACCAGCACCAGCCTTGACTTACAGATGTGAAACCAAAGAAGAAAATCGGGTCCTTCTCGCCTAATATTGGCTCTAGGTTTCTAAGCAAAATGCCATGTTCCCTCTCATGAACCAAATGATGTTTTGTTTCTGGGGGTCCAGAGCTTGCTGAAGGCTGAGGGAGGAAGAATGGGCAGAGACTGTCCAATAAACGATAGTTCGGAAGTTAACCCATTGTGATCATAGAATCATTATTGTCTGGATAATTATTTTTCCCACTGGGAGTTGGCCATGCTTCATTTTGCCCACTAGAAATGCAGATTCATTTACTTTTTTTTAACAAACTTCCTCAAACAACCGAACTCAGTTAAATTTCCCACCTTTGTGATAGGAAGGTTGTCTCATCCTCCACCAGAAGCTAACGAGGCAGATATAAGCTGAGGCAACAAATAGAGTGTTATGACAAATGTTTAAAATTAAAATATTCCTTGATTTTTTTTCCTTGCCCGGTTTTCACAAAGGCCACTTAAAGTTCCATTTTGGTATTAAAAGTGAGGGAACACGGAAGGAGAAACGGGGAAGAAATCCCAGCTTGTATCTTTAAAGCTCTGGAATGGTGTAAATTATTACAGTGGTTTCACATTTTCATGGGATCAAGGCAACAACAGTAAGCTCATAAAACAGATACCACTAATTATGCAGAGGAGAAGTCATAAAGTCACTGGTGGAAGCATGTTTTATATTCATGAACACATCATTAAAATTTTAAGACGCACTATCAAATTCTACATTTTAATACTACACCCAACAGCATTAAACCCTCCCAACAAGAAAATCAGATTGTTTAATGATCGTGTTTGTCACACAGGTTTTATATGTCTGCCGTGGAAGCAGATGTGGACTTTTCTGTTGCTGGACAGCTTTTATCACTGGACAATTAAAAATAATTTTTATCCAAAGCATTTATAGAAAAAGTAAATTTAAAAAAATGGAAAGAAAATAGCCAAAAAGTTAGGAATGTTTAATTGCAGAAATATTTAAATTTACCCAATCACATAAAAATCTTTTTATAGCATTGTCAATTTGGTTTTACTTCTCTTGTATTTTCTTTTTTAATTAAAAAGTCGTTTTAAAGTAAAAGGATAGTGATTCAGGCAGGCTACAACCCAGAACGCAAACCTTAGGTAGTTTAAAGGAATCTTGAGATTAGACGTGGCTTTAGCGTAGCCATTTAAATTAAGGGAAAATCTAACAGGAGACATTTCAGGCTTGGCTGCTCGGCTGAATCTCTGGGAAGATGGAAGAGTCATGGAGTAACTGAGGCCACCGTGGAGATACGCGTGTGAATTTTAAGGGTCCAAATCCTTCGATAGAGAAAGGTGCAACAGACGGTAAATAGATGGGTTCTTGCTGAAATACCGACAACACAGGCAACACCCTCAAAGCCGACTCTTGCAACCTACGAGACGGACTCTTGTTTGGGGGTTTGGAGGAACAGTCGCGAGTGGCACATCCCCACGCGATGTCCCTCCTCCCCACACCGCCGGTGGGGATGGCGCAGTCGTTCCCCTTGGCTGCACGGGGACCCGTGCTGCGTCCGACACCGGGGACCTCTAGGAACAAGTCCCCCTCCAGAAAGGGTGGGTACAGTCAAGAATGTTAAGATTTAGTCTTATTTACCAGAGTTAGCAAATGAATCTCAAATACTTAACGCTGCATTTAAAGGACATGTTTTTAACATTTCACAACTGATTTTTGTTAAAACCTTACCAAAAGAACTAAACTGGTCTATCTCAAGTTAATTACTCTATGATGTCCAGGTACCAGCTAATACCATAGCTAAGCATTTACCTGCCAAAATGTCAAGGGAGCGTTTCAATTATTAACATAAAATAGTTAAAGTGAATTCTGTCAGGACTCGGCGAAGACTTCTGCCTAAAAAAACCAATGGCTCAATGTGGCCTAATATTAGGTCTTTTCCTAAACCTTTCTCCAGAGCCAATATTTGGCCTACACTATCTGCCAGCATCTTTTTAATGAGAAGCACACATCTAAAACCTCTCACAGCTCTCAAAATTTAGGAGTAAATATTTTTAAATTAAAACCGTATGCTAAGCAGTGCAGATTTGCTGGTGCAGATGTTATTTTTGGCTCATTTTCTTTAACTGATTCGTAACCAATATACTTCAGCCTATGTTTCCACATTCACTATTATTCTGAATACCGCAGATACAGCAAAAGACATTAATAGCATAATATCTCAAGCCACTTTAGGCAGTTTTCTACTTAGCAGCAAAATCGCCACTAAAATTCTGGGAATAAGGTGTATCCTCAGGACACTATAAATAGAAAAAGTGAGAGAAAAAAGAAAATGGAGATAAAGATGTCTGAAATAGAGAATGGGTCAGGAAGGACCATTTTTTGTGAAGTTCCACACTCCTCCTCTCTCAGGAGGCTCACACAATCCTTCGGCATTTAAATCCTAATTGCACTATGTAGTTTCTCAAGCAAATACAGTCATGTGAGCTGTTGGGCGCTTTGCTGATGGCGCTTCCACATTCATTCCAGTTATTTAGGATTCGTAATAATGTCCTTTTTTGCCGTTTAAATGCATGGCCGTAATCCACCGTGTCATTCTTCTCTGGAAGAGACTGAAGTCTCTGGTGAAAGTCACAGTTTTCCGCATTCTGCTAATTATTAGTTAATTCTCTGCTTATGAGGGACCCTGTTCTCAATCAGCCTTGTTATATTGGCCAATGGCTTATTAAAGAATGGATCGTGCATTTTTTCCATAAATTGGTCTAATTAACGTTATTCCTTGAAATATTGACCGTCCTTGGGATCTTGAAACCTCATTATCTCAGAAGAACATAGATATCTCTTTTTGGCCGTGGATGGAAAAACACTGATATATTTTTTGCGTTTCAAATATTGTGATCGACTGAAGTTAGGGTTCTGAGTGGACAATACGGTGTCAGAAGGCTTAAAGCACAGAGATGCTGCCCATGCCATTTAACTGTGGTCTGTTCAGATATTTTCCTTAGAGACTAAAATTGCCAGTTCTTTCACAGTTCGAGGTTGAACCCATTTTCTTCTTTCAGCTGTATTTACGTAAGGTGACCAGGTTTTGACTGTGTCAAATTATCCTATTCTTACAGTTGTGAGGAAATACACCGTAAATAAGTATTTTTAATGCGTGGATTTTTTTTAAGCAAGCCAAGAAACGTGAAATTTGCGAATGAGAAGCTCCTCAGCCATAGACATATATAGACTAAATAATGGACTAAAACCAATTAATTGTGCACGAGCTTACGCAGGGAGTCTGAACAGAGGTTTAGAAAAATGTTGGGATGCTAAGGATCCAATCCACTAAACATCTGTTAATTTTGTATAGCGCTGTGATAAGTAGGCCCACAACGGCTAGATCAAGGCAGTAAACAGCAAATGCAGCTTTTGCAGGATGAGGTCTCTTGGCAGAACTGCGTAGGGTTTGCAGATTTCCCATTTTTATGTCCTGAAACATTTTTGTTTGAGGTCTTTCTGTTATGTTTCGTCAATTATATCTTAGACCTATACAAGATCCTTTCCTATCCTTGATGCTGAAACTGCAGCTTTGTAACTTTTCAAAATTTCTTTAATTACTAGAAAGCTATGAAGTTGAAAAATAAAGCCGTTCTAGGGTTCTTACATCTTTGGAAATGATTTTCCCAAAATTGTGGATGTTTTGCGGAGTGTCACATTTTTTTTGAAAAGAACCAAACCCCAAACCTGCAGGTCATTCCTTTTTATTGCCCTCTGGAACAAAACAGAAACATGCAAGTGATGGAAAATGTCAAAACCAACGTTTTCACTGAATTGCTAAAAAAGTCCTGATATTTCGGTGAGAAAAGATTCAGGGGAAAAACCCAGCCTTTTGAATGACATGTTTACAGACTGTCATTCCATAACCAGAAGGATAAATATTTAAAACAGATAATTCCCTTTACCAAATCTAATAATGACACCCTGCTAGAGGCGCTGGATAATCAGTCAGCGACTAAATCTAGGCATAATTTACCAGACCAGCTTCATTAAATAAATTTTATATTGTATGTTGCACAAAACCGAACTCCGTAATTGGGATTAATTGCTACCTTCATCAGTTTTAGCAAGGTCAAGGATTAAGTAGGCTTGGAGAATGCTTTGACCTTTCATTGCGACTCTGCTCCCTCCGAAATCTCTAGCTGTCAGATTCAGAACTGGGGGTTTCACAGGAGTTTGCCCCAAAGTAGGTTCTGATGCTGTATGTTATTAGCCATGCCTGATTTTACCTAGCCGTGAAATAGTCAGACCCTAACAGAATAGCTGCTTTGAAAAGCGATGTGAAAATCATATTGAGGTGCAAATTTTTCCACGGTTTGATGTTTTTCGTTACAGAATAGGAACTAAAGCTGAAATGCCAACCAAATTAAAAAGAAGAAAGATAGAGTGGGACTGATTTTTATGTTTATAGGAAGAAAAGGCTTGAAGTTAATATGGCTAGCTGAAAATTTCATGTAAAAACTCTTTTTCTATGGACAAATGGCTTACGCTTTCAACTTTTCATGAAAATGCCCCTAAACAAAAGATTTTCAGCCAAAAACTTGTCTGGTTTTGGTTATTTGGGAGGGAGGAGGTTGAGGAAGAATTAAAACTTTACAATACGGGTCTAGAAATGCTCTTCTGCACTTGGTTATGTATATTTAAGACATCTCCCTCCTGGCATGATTTGCAACACAATAATGGAGCAATGCTGAGAAACCCACGCTATTGCTCTCTACTTAAATTCCCAGAATTGTCAATCTGGCAGCTCTCACAGTACAGCATTTACATAATTTTTAAATTACAGACAATTATACAGAACCCTTCTCCATCAAAGGATCGGTTTCCTTCCCCACCCTCCCCCCGAAGTCAATAGCAAAGCCTCCTCTCTCCGCAGTGGAAACAAAAGTGTCTTGGTTACACTCACAGAGGAGCGCTGTGTGCTTAAAACCGTTATATTTTTTGCTTTTGCCTAACGCTATGGTATTTGAGAAAATACGTTAGTAACGGGGATGCTATAAACAGTAGCTGGGGAGTCTTTGATGGGAAGCACTCTTCAGGGAGAGCGTATATGGTGACTGTTTATAGAACGGTAAGAAATAAACAGGTAACGATGGATCTGGGGGGTTTGTCAAACTGCAGACTCCCCGTGACTTGAGGTGGAAAGAGGTTTAGCGGGAAAATCGTTGATGGCTTTGGGTTTTTGTTGTCGGGGCTTTTCTGGGGGGAGGCAAAATCGGCATTTTCCTAAATGACCATAAATTGTAGATGTCAAACAAGGAAACACGGTTTCCCCGGTGCCTCCCTTCTGCTGCCATCAACCCTTCGGCTCCACGAGCATCACATTCTTTACAACTGTTAGCGTGAGACAACCCAGGATTGCTCTTATCTGGCGCTGGCACTGCGGGGTGGGNCAGCTGGATGGACGGATGCAGACACGAATTTCGACTTACCGCCCGGTTCCTTTCAGGCGTGTGCGCGTCCGTGGGTATCACACACGGTGTTTGTGTGGGGCTATACTTTTGTGCAGTGATTCGCAAAAGCATTTCGTTATGAAAAGCTAAATCCCAACGCTTTCTCTTTTGCTAAAGCGGCTGCTCGCAGGGAAAAGGAAAAGAAACCGACCCAGCGACTTTTCTTTGCTTTTTCTGCGGGGTACGTGCTCTTCTGGTGGTGAATAAATAATGCCCACGGTGCCGCGCGGCAGCGGACCTTGCCCCGTGTTGTAGTTAGCCAGCGAAAAGGGCTGCATCTGCTTCTTCTCAGACGTTAATACAGCTAAAGGAATAAGACATCAGAGGCCTGCGAATGAGAAGGCCTTTTTAAATTTACAAAGCATTTGCTCCTGAATCCACCTCAGCCAGTTTGGGGAAAGCGCTTTTGGCACCAAGTCACCCTTCAGGGAAAGACTGATAATGATCACTAAAGACATACTACGGGCTCCTGCCTCGCTCACTTCAAAGGCCTTCTCTCTTAATCAACATTAAATCATCATTTTGCCTTGGATATAGGGACAGCTGTGCACAATCTATTTGTTTTAAAACAGATTAGGAATGGTTTTTCTGCCAGAGCATAAGCTGCACGATAAATGTACTTTAAAGACATAACTAGGAAAAACATTGCTCCCTTCGTTAGCTAGATCCCGATACTAGCTGAGAACACACAACATCCTCCCAGGGCTGGATCCTTCTTTGGCAATCCCCAAGAGCCCTCAGGAATTACGGGGAGTTAAAAAAAGTCCAGTGTGCGTTGGTCCCAGATGTGCATCCCGGTGAGATGTCCCTGACTGGGGACAGTCATGGAAAGTAGGGTGAGACCTTCTAGATCTTCTGCTTTCTTCTTCACCCCCCACCCCCTTTTTTTTTTTTTTTAACCTTAGGGTTGCCCTATTTCATCCCCTGACAGTCTCACAGGGCGACAACAAAGGCCTTTTATTACCCAATTAAAAGCTGATAGTCAGATAGTTGTTAAATAATTAAGTAAAGGCCCTAAATTACAGGGGGGAAAAAAAATCCCTCCTCTAGATCCATACTGGAGATATTCTTCCATAGTTGCTAAGCATCTCTCTACCAGCTGCTTTTCCTACAGAGCACAAATGCACTGATATGCGCAGTATTTAAAAGAAAAGTCTAGAAAAAAGGCCCATTTCCAGAATAGGACAGTATGTATGGAAAGCAGTCGTTCCCGAAAAAATCTGGGGAGTCAAAATGAGTATCCAACTGAGTGTCATCCCCAGTCCAACTTTGGGGTGACATGAACCACTCAGTTTCTGTATGTGTAGAGAGAATATGGATAATGGGAGACTATAATGAGTCGTATTGTCCAAATTGTTTAAAAATATATTGAAAAATTAACCTATAAAAATATTACAAAGAATATATCTCACAATGGGAAACTTAGGATGTTCAATCTGTATTGTTTTTCCAAGAAGCCAAGAAGATTGACAGGCAACTTGCTTGTATGACACTAGTTCCTTCACGGAGAGAAAACACTGTTTGTCATCCTTTACGTATCAGAGAAATGCAAAATGAGTTTAAGAGAGTGGAAGCAGAAGTGAGACAAATTCGAATAAAAAAAAGAGTTCCAGCTTCTCAGGGGGACCAGCAGAAAAGTCTACGAAACGATAGATTTTCTGCACTTGGTCCCTCTCTTGTTGTCTCTAAGCCAAAACCAGCCAGGTTTTTCGGGGTGTGCCTTAACCAAGCACTATCTGCTTTAACTTGTGCTGTGCTCCATTCCGGAGGGACTGGCAGAAACGTAGCGTCTTCCCAAAGGGGAGTGATGTGGTCAAGGGGGATCCACCAGCCCCTTCCAGCTCCACCGTCCCTCTCCGGTCCTTGGTTCCAACGCGTGCCCAGCCTTTTCCTGCTGCTGCCTTCACCAGGAGCATAAACCTGGGACCAGCATAGGTGAATCGTCACCCCAGTTACAGCCAACTGTCACCAGTTACCCCGCCGGCGTACGCACAAGGGATGGGGTCTGTCGCGTCTGCACGGAATGGCAATGGTGCCCACCTATTTAGAGGGTATTGTTCATTTCTGAAAATACCCACTATTGTTAGGACCCTTTTCTAAATCCAAGAAAACAAACTACTAAAAAAGAAAACTCAGGCCTATTAGGCTTTTATGATAAACCACAGTTTTGCCTTAACCACTTAATCTCTCTTTAAATATTCATTTCAAAAGGAAGAACGTCTGTTCTTGATGCCTTTGTGACAAAATTCAACTATTCTACTCTAGAAGTCTCAGCCATCAATACTTCTCTCTGTTCTACATATATGATGTATTTTCATATAAATATATATATGATATACTGTGCGATTTTGTGATAAAGACAATCCAAGATGAACCAGCTTGCCAGAAAAGCAGAACCCAGCGTAGCCAGGCAGATGCTACCACTGACTTTGGTTTTCACACGGGGGATAGGGAGTAAGTGAGAAACGCAGATTAATTTCTTTATGTAGGCGCTGTCCTTAAGAATATTAGACATCCAAGAGGCTACTGCCAGGCATGGGAATAGAGGGAGAAGAAAAGATGACTAAATGGAATTTTAGCCAGCTAACGGTGTAGGGAAACAGCTGAGCCAAGGGAGGTCAGGATAGAAATGGAGTAAAAAATGTATAGATTTTTGACCAAAAAAAAAAAGGATTAAAGACTGAGAGGAGAAAATCCTGGTACTCTTGAGCAGCAGAAACTACAGCGCGTGCGGAAAAGCTGCATCGCAGCGAGGAAAAGGCTCCTCTCGCTAGAGCAGAGCAGTGGTGGGACCTTGGGTGAAGGGCAGCCCATCTCGTCCTCCCGGAGTAACTTCTTTCTCGGTGGAGGAGAGCGCACCAGATGATGCAGGCAGGATGCAAGGAAGCAAAAAGCGTATAAAACGTACCGCACGCGTTTGAAAAACAACAGAATGCAAATCGAGGCAACATAAATTAAAGAGAGAGGGGGAGAAAGTTACTCCAGGGGTTTTATCCCCCTGCCCCCACAGGATACAAGCTATTTCCTTTGACTTCGCAAGAGCGATTTCAGAACGCCACTTCTGGCACTGTCTGAGCTGCGTGTATTTTCAGCGCTTGGCAAGAAGACATTTAGAAGATAGAGCTTGTTCTTTTACTGGGGAAAGGGAATTAGACTTCTTGCGCAGTGACAGTAAATAATGCGCTTCTCCACTGAGGTCACCATTGCGCAGACAACAGTAAATTCAGCATTTCCTAATTTTTCGCCCCTTGACTCTGCAACCCAAGTAACTTTCTTCTCTCCGTTGAGTAATTGTCCACATGGAGTCCATTTTTATTGCGCGTGTGCTCGTGGCGAGCTTCAGGCAGAGGGAGCACGTACGGCCCAAGAATGGGCTACATGTGGGCAACACATTTCAAAGAATTACAGCTCCTGAGAGGTAAATAACTCCCTGCTAATGTGCAGTGTCGAGAAAACGAAGATGGAGCTCCCTGACCATTGCCAACGCAGAGGACTAATCTTTCATAATAGGCCCCGTTCTGATTCCTCTACAAATTTTCACTACTAAGTAATTCCACAAAGTAATCTGAGGCAATTAATAATCTGATATGACTGAAGAATGGCGTCCCTTTTTAAAGTACATCAAGCCGACCAAAGGTTCAAAGACTAATCTCCAATAATGTACATCAGCCTATTATAATTCCAAGAGAGCTCTATCCGATGCTATATAAAAACGCTAAACAGCGTGACCAAGAGTGATGGCAATGGCTTCAATTCATGAAAGCAGTTCTAGGACGTAGGAATAGCCATACTGGATTAGATTAAAGCCCCAGTCCCTAACGGTGACCAGTAGCAGCTGTATGGGAATACGAGAAAGAGATGGTAACCCCTCCTTTGCTCTGCTGTCAGACGCTGTAAGTTTACACCACCACTGGCCGATATCTCTACCTGCTTATTGACAGAACTCTCGGTTTTCCAGAATTCTGCTTCGTGCTGTGAAAAATTGCACTCTTGACAGGAGGTGAAAAGGGGTTTTATATATCACTGATATTCACCGAGCGAAGAATATCATCCCCTTCAGAGGAGCTCTGACTTGCTGGATGCCCAGACCAAGCGAAAAAACCCAAAGCTGGGTTTGTTCCTACTATATCCAGCGAAACCGCGGAGACCGCTGGGTGTCTGCCGTCTTTCAGCGTCAGTATATAAAACTCGCAGGCCCAGCCAGACAACTGACCCTCATTGAACCGACAAATTGTGACTTTGATTTTCAGTTTTATCTAGTATTACAGGGAAAAGTAAGGCTTAATTTAAAATAAAACCCTTAAAACTTGTGCATTTTTAATCACTGAGCGGTGTCATTTCTTTCTTGTGGGCAGAGACGCTTGTGGTAGTTACACCGGGACGTAAGAAATATGGTTGTAGGAGTTTATGTATTTCAGGGCTTGCTCTGCCAGTAACGATAATTTTGAAAAATTGATAAAGATAGAAGAATTCAGGTTGATAGTTCCACTTGCAAGTGGTGGCCAACGGCTGCCAACACGCAGCATCCAAAGCGTGGGAACTGCCACGTGTACCTGCCAGATATACAGAAGGAAAAAGGGAGGAATCCAATTCGTGCCTAAACAGTATCTAGTTTGGATCTTGTTGCTCCTCTACAGAGATGAGGAGAATCTGAGGAAGCTCTTGTGAAAATGATAAGGGGAAGGTCAGAGCCTCGCACCGCAGTGGAGCTACTGGAATTCATGGTCGTTTCTGGGCGCGAGGTGTCCTGGTTTGAGGAGCGTCAGGTCCTGGGCAGAAGTAGCTCAGCAAAGTGAGTCGGTGTTCGTGGCTGTCAGCTTCCGTGCTTCCCGAGATGAGAAAGGGTTAAGCAGGAGTTAGGGATGCATGTGAAAATATATGGGTGAAGTAGGGGGGAAAAAAAAATATATTCTCTTGTAGCTTGAGCCACTCCATCTGTTGCCTTAATTCAGTGGCAGACCTTGACTGGACCCTGGGATCTGCTAGTCCCACACTCCATCCAGCCTCTCTCTGTAAATTAAGTTGTTGGCCTGTGTTGCCGAGGGTTTAGGAAGGTGAGTGATGACCTTGGTTTGAGTATGTTTGTATAGAAACATGTCACTGCGGGATGATGTCTTTCCTCCAGGGACATAGGGCCCAATACTAACCATTTGTTAAGAAAATACCAAAGCTAAACATATCCAGTGTATGAAAGGATCCAACACCCTTGCCAAGTGTAACTTTCACTCATCTTTGAAACATCAATGTACGCTATATTTTAAAGGTTATTTTTAGCACTTGTCTTTTAAACTGTTTCCCATCTGATGCTAACATCTTGCAACTTTAAAACTAATATGAGTTATTTTTATTATTAAAATGGGAAATCTCTTTAATATATTGTAGTATGGCAATATGTTTAATATACGTTTTAAAAAGGAGATCTAAAATAGTATTTATTCTCAAGAATGAGGACACGTAATTCCAGAGAAGCCACACAATGCTTTCAAGTTCTATGTTTCTTTATATAGCAAAGATTAAAAATAAAATTTTAAGGAGGATATAGTTCTCCTTTATTCCATCTTCCCTCCAGTATTTTCTCGGCAGTCATCTACGTTCCTGCATTCTGGTACATGTGTGTTGATGTTTGGAGAACCGGTTGCGGTTGTTCAATTGTCTGTTGTAAAATGACAGCGGTTCTGCAGCATTAATTTTGAAACCAGGTAAGACATTCAGTACTTTTCCTTATTTCATGAAATCCACAAGAATACACGAACAGATAAATTCGGATGAGAACCACATTTTTCAAGCCAGGTAGTCTTAAAACTGAATTCCTTACTGTGGATTTAGATCCAAACTTCAGGCATCTGAGCCTGAAAATGTTGGCCTCTCTTAATATCCCTATTCAGGATTGATTAATGCACAGTCAGGATGTTTTTCCAAACAGCCAGCCTATAAATGTTACCTTTCTAAAGTTCAGCCCATACTAACTTGGTGTATCTTTAAATAATTTATCTTCCTTCCCCTTCCACTCTTTAAATATTTCAGCCTATTTTAGGTTGCGGAGCCGCTCTGAAACCGCTGATTCGGCGGCGGAGCGTGTCCCTGGTATGCGGGGTGGCTGGTGCGGGGGCCAGCCGTGGTTTCAACAGGAAAGAATGAAATCGTCGGAGGCAACGGGAGCTTTGCCCCCAGCTCCCACCTGGGCTGGCTCTTACCTTTGGTCTCCCAGGGTGTACATCGAGTGTGACTCCGCTGCGAGGTGCAGTGTAAAACCGGTGTGTGTGGGGAAATCAGACCACAAGCAGCCAGAAGAACTATGAAAAGCCGGTCCAAGGGAAGTACCTGTGTTAGAGGAGGGTGTATTTCAATGTTTCCTCCTCTGCAAAATTCTCTCTAACGATGCGTTTCAGGAAAGGCTGCCTACCATCATGTGGAGCCATTCCTAATGGATGCGTTGTAGAAAGTTAATGATAAAAATGCTGTATATGTTTGGGTTTTTTTTTTTTCTCTCCCACAATGAATGGCTAAAGAAATTACCTAAAACTGGTCATGAACCGTCTCCTCCACATGTGAACCATCTTTTTGTTGTACCTGAACTTTTGTAGATTCCCAGGTCCTGCTCAATCCAACATAAACAGAGAACCACCAACACGTTTCAGTTGTTCCTCTCTTGCAACCGTGCCCTTTCATTTCTTCTATTTAAAGAACTGTATTAGTTAGGAATGGCTTAACGTAAGGAATGCACTCAAGCTCTTTAGCTGAAAATAGTCTTTATTTACAGCCCGTTTTCTATAATTTTTTTTTGGAAGCCATCATTCCATTACTTTTCACATAAGTCAAAGCAGAAAAGAAATGTATTTGAGTAGAAGAGCGGGAACTAAAGGTCATTTCATTCAAAAAAAAAAAAAAAAAACATACGNAAAAAAAAAAAAAAAAAAAAAGCATACGCTTTATTTGGGCCAGCCCTGAAGAACAGAATAAAAGATTGGACAGATAACCGGAGAAATGCTCCAAATGTTTTCTGGGTGAGAAAACACTTTTAAATTAATAAATTAATAAACTGTTAGATAAACGGGATAAAATGTTAAGTGCATTTTGTTTTATACTGGGCATAAAGAGGAGAATAACAAACTCTTTTAACAGCAGCCAGGATATTATTCCCAAAATAACTTCAAGCGATGCAGAAGCCTGCGTGGTGAGAGGGCCACAGCTAGACGTCCTTTGGCCTGGGTAAAATGCTCCCTGGAAGTGGGGTGCAAACCACCTGCACCCCCGTCCTTCCAGAACACAACTCCGCTTTGTGACAACTATCAGACTCTAACGGAAAGAAACCAAACCCTTTAAAACCCTCCTAACACCAGGGATGTCTCCGAATTGGATTTTTTGCAGCGGGAAGAGACGTGCACAACATTAGGCCACCTGAAATGGTGTGGGACCAGCCGGGCTCCGGAGGTGTGTGCTGGGGCCTGTTATCAGCTTGATTCCAGTTTTAATTAACACGGGGGGCTGCGTTGCAGCAGTTGAGGAAGTGGGCTCTGCTCTGAGGAAGGTTTTATTCCAGGCAGAGAAGTGAGAGGGTGGAGAGGTGGTCACCTCTGAAGCTGCCTCAGCTTGAGGAGTCAAAGCCCAGAGACTTCACTGTCTATGGAGGTGGTCAGAGCTCAGATTTCAGCATCCCTCCCTGCTGAACCTACCGTGGACTGTTATTCTTTGGCAAAAAACTTTTGTTAGTTTTTCTGCTTCATAGAGGAGACGTACGCAGAAGTCTCCCACAGATTACAAAGCTCCTCGCCCTTTGGGCGAGTCACAAATGCCATAACTTGGCCCCAAACTGAAAATATCAGCTGCTGAAGATCTGCAAACACTTCAGGGTCCTCCTGTGAGAGAAACTCCTCATTTAGCAGGGACTCTCCGTGTCCTTGGTCACCACCCTGCAGAGGGAAGGTCATTCCCCACTCTCCATCACTCCAGTTGCTACACAGGTGGAGCATCTTTGCATGGTGGCTGGAGAACAGCTGCTCCTTCTACTCCTTGATTTCTTGCTCTGTTTCCTGCCACTGCCTCTTGCTGCCAGGCCTGAGGAAGAATGAGATCCTCCTGGGGCAATGGTTAAACATAAGACATGAAGGACTACTTGAATTTATTTCCCTTTACTCCCATTTCTCCAAGGGCTCTGGTAGAGAACAAAGTGAACGCAGCAAGTGGGACGATAGACTCCGCAAAGGAGCGTTTTGACGAGAGAAGATAGTGCAAAAGGTCAGCATTATCTTGCTCCTCTTCTTTCTCTCTTTGAGTTTTGAGAATCTGGTATAATGGTAACAGATTTTTAACAATATGTTGGCTTACCTCGGTTTAACAACCAAGACCTTCCTTTCCCTGGGCCAGGGGAGAGGTGCCCGGGCCTCACGAAGCCCCCTTAGACCTGACGCCCCAGGTGAATTTACCAGCCCACTTGAAGACTTAAATCAGCTCTTGTCTATAAGAGCTCCCTGCGCGGCTTGTCGTCTACTTGTCAAACGTGTGTGGTTTTGAACTGATTGATGCAAATCTTGAGAAAATATTGCTTTTCATCTGCATCTTTGTATCTTGAGGGGTTTTGCTACTCGTTCTCCTGATAACCCAGCAGTAAAGCAACCCTGCTTAAATTCCATTTATTTCTTACTATATACATCACTTTTCTCGTAACCTTGCTGAATCATTTTTCGTCTTGGTTAGTACCAACATCCTTATTTCCATAGCCACAAGGCCCGAGCAACCAGGGACTAAACAAAAGAGCAACGGCAGGAAGACGACCTTAAATATCTTCTCGCTGGGTGTTTATTAATCCTGACTGTAGAGAAATACAAGGAAATTCAGTCACACCCTGAACGCTTCAGTCTTTACTTAAATATTTGGGATCAAAATGGTATATACCTGTGTTTGCTGCATGCTTTTACATTTTTTTTTTTGTTATTTAACTAAAGTAGATTTATGATTTATGCAATTATGTCACCTCCAGATCCTCACTAGAATGAATTGTTCCAGTAAAGAATCAAAAGCGTGACTCTCTACCACTTGCAGACAGGAAAATAATGGTTTCAAATTTTAAACCGGATTTTCTCCAAATGTATTTTTAGTCATATTTTTGAGGAAAAGTCTGCAGATGTCAGTCAGTGGTCATGTGCATGCCTGTGACTATATTTCTATTTTATTAAGAGTTTAATATTGCTTCTCAGCATTTCAAAGCTGTAGGCAAAAATGTTAATGAAAAAGCTGTATTTCTATGGCAAGTACATGACACTGTAAACAGAAAACAGGCTGAGCTTGCAAAACCCAGAATCGGACTCAGTTTTTTTCAGAAGTTGATAATTCGTTCTCCTTCGCCCCTTTTTAGAGCTTAAATTAATGCCTGAAATTTTGGCACAGTTGCTGTCTGAATTTGTCACGCCGTTTTCCCAAGCTGGGGTGTTTGGATTTGTATTCTGATGGACTTGTTCTCCAACAAATTACGAGAACGTCTCCTGGCAGGCTATCTGAGTTTTTCCACTGTACATTTATTTGCTGGTGATAATTTGCTGCCTCTCTTAAGATTTATTTAAGAAACCCCCACAGCAGCAGAGTCCCTAAAGAACAGGTACTTCTCTGCTTTTTTCCTTTAGAATTTTAATCCAAGTTCAGTTTTAGTTTTATTACTCTTTCCCTTCCCGGTCTGGCAATCCCCTGGAGAAAAGCTGGCCTGCGGGGAAGTTCCCAGGGAATCATAACCCTGAGATCGCGCTGCGGAGGGCAGAAATCAGACCATGAATTTCTTATCCTCCTGGACTCCCTGGGGGCACTACCCTACGCAGAACCCCCCACCGGGGGGCTGAAACAGGAAGGGAATGAAATTCGTCTAGATCAAGTGTTGCCATGGTCAAACCAAAGGCAGCGCTTGGTCCTGCCCTAGTCTCTTGGGGCTTTGGGGTGAAAGTCTCAATGTTCAGTAGGTGAACTGTGATAACGGCAAGGAGGAGGTTTTGGTGTCCAAAAAAAAAAAAAAACCCAACCCACAAAACCCTTGGAAATTATATATAATTTCCACTCCAACATTTAAGAGATGTTGAACTTGGAAAATCTAGGGTTTGAAAATGGAAACGCCAAATTTACACGCTCGTACCCTTCTGCCATCCGAACTCTACAATCTTAACTCTGTCATAATGTGTGCGCGCGTCAGGTTGTGATTTTCACTGTTGCTAGCTCACGAGCTGTGAGAATGAGCAGCGTGAAATTTATAGCACGGTGCTGAGTTGCACCTACGCAGATGAGGAACTTCCCAACATAGAAACACTTGCGCTAAATGTGAAAAAACGACCCCTTTATTCAAGACGTTTTTGGATATGTAACTTAAGATCTAATTTGAAGACTGATTTCTCTTCTTAAGTCTCCTGTGAGAGACTGAGTTTTTTTAGAACTTGAGCACGAAATGCGCAATGCAATCAGAAGCCGTCAGCGGTAGTTTGTTGTAAGTCTGTTAACGTTTTGCAAACTCAGAAAAGCGATAATTTCGGCCATCTGACTTCTGTAGTGACGGCAGAGTGCTAGATTTATTAAGCAAAACAGAAATTATCACAACTTCCCAATAATGCTGAAATAATAACTGAAAATAATGTCCCTACTGCGTGGCACGTTGAATAATGACCTTGGGAGAAAATGTAAAGATAAGAAAGAGAAATCGGCTTAACACCACGCGAAATCAGTCGTTCCCTATTAATCTTACAGAAAAGTTGTACTGAAAATTTAGGGGGTTTAGTGACCAATAAGAAATGTTGTTTGCTTCCTTCTGATTCAACACTTTCTCGGTTGAAACAAACAGCTATCGAATAGCAGAAAGAGTGGAACAGCCGGTTATTTGAGGGGTTTCTATTGCCACCTAGTGGTTCCCCCCCTCCTCCCCCCTTCCCTGAGCACCAACTCCAAGACTTCGGAAGATTTTTCACTTGTCTGGAGCAAATGAGTTTATTTACTGACAAGTGAGGGGGTGATGCAAACGATTTAATTTTTTTTAGACGTATCAAGAAGCAAGGCATGAAGTTAAGCTACTCCATTGTACGCACTAAGCCAAATTCTGTGTGTAGCTAAGATCTCCCCCAGCTGACAGAAATGAAGACCCACAGAGTAACTTAGACACGGGCGCTACTTAGAAAAGAAGCTACAAAAATGTGCTTTTGTTGTCGTTTGAAGCAGGTGATGTGGATTTGGCGTCATTCTGTCTTGCCTGGGTTTTAACCTTCTGTAGCTCTCTCTGATTTCTGTCGACTCAATCCATTTTTACCCCTGGAGCAAAACCCGCTTCTACCCTTATAAAAAGAGTAAGATATTAATGTTGGTCTTGACAAGGTAAGCTGAGATAAATCGCAAGAATGATGAGGCCCTCAGTTCTCGTGACTCTTTCTTGATAACGGTAAATAGAAAACAATTTTCTGAGCTCTTGCCCTTGCACATTCACACCTGAGAGTTAAAATAGAAGCGAGGGAGAATCTCCATGCCTCTTACTCATGCTAATATGAGTCCGAGGGTTCCCTGAAGGCCGTGGAGGTGTTCGTGTCTCTGGAGGTAAAACTTGCTGTAAATAAAGTTAGAGACAAGCCCTCAAACTTGAATAAAGTCCAGAATTTTTCCTTCGTACGTGGTCTCATGCGGATAGAACAGTCCTGTAATATAGATTATAACACGTAGCACCTGCATGTCAGACCTCCTTGTATCACCGTTTCATCTCTCCACAAAACAGTTTTTTGAAATTTCCTTCCTTTTGAATGAAAAACTTTCCCCTATATAAATTGCTATCTTGTGTTTGTTTGTTTCAGTATAGGCTGAAAAATGGGATTTTTTTTTTATTTCTCGAAAGTTCTATTTTAATGACAGGTAAAAATGGTAAGCATTAATTTTGCCTCCACTGCTTAAACAGAAATGGTGTGTTCTGAGTGATAACCACTCCTCCTTTTAAAATAAACCACACCGTTTTGTCTTGGCAGACGTTCAGCTCTCGAAGACTTATCTGCTTGTAAAGTTTTCCTTCGCGTACATGGTCACTCAGTTTAAATACATTTTTTTTTAAAGTATGGAGCAAACTACAGAATGGAAAAAAGCGTGAAAGCTTTGATATATATTCTATCTTTACCGTGTGCGTATGGAGTTAACTCTCTCAGTCCCGACAAGCGACTCCCCCAGGCTTGGAATGTCTTTTCCGAGGCACGAGAAGGGCCCAGATGAAACTCGCTCTTCCTGCAGTCGGGGGCTTTTCTCAACATTTTTAATGCACAAATTGGCTGGGGAAAGAGGGTCGCTGGGAGCCTGACATGGCACTCGGAGACAAATATCCATTTCCCCATTCGCTCAAAGCCTCCCTGAGTAACCTTGGCCCGGTCACGTAGGCTCAGATTTTCAAAATTATTAAGATACTTAAGGAGGTACTTTTTAAACACTCTTCCGCCTCGGTTTTCCACCTAGTAAATGACACGCTCTGCAGTAGTGCTTCTTTTCCCTGTCTTGCGCTTATTTATGGAGAGTATTTAGGAAGAGCAAAGCACTTACCTGCTTTTTGTCTTTGCGAGTTCTTGGAGCTTCGGTGTCCTCTCACAAGAGGACCTACCTCCTACCTCAGCTGGGATGAGGTGGCCCCGTACCGGCTTCAGACCTGGAGTCACCGCCACGTTTCCAGCAGTAAAATAAACCAGGAAACCAATGTGAACGGTCATTATTCCAATGGAACGTGGCTTGTTGCGCTCAGACCTCCCATTGCAGAGCAAGCCACTACAAGGCTGGTGCCCCAAGGCTCGTGCCCTGTGTCAGGGCAAATGTTCAGTGTCCTTTGCCGTTATTTCTTGAGGTGTTCCAAAGTTCATCATTCACAGAATCACAGAATCATTTAGGTTGGAAAAGACCCTTGGGATCATCGAGTCCAACCATCAACCCCACTCTACAAAGTCCTCCCCTACACCCTATCCCCCAACACCACATCTAAATGAGTCTTAAGCACATTCAGGGATGGTGACTCCACCACCTCCCCGGGCAGCCTGTTCCAGTCTCTGACCACTCTTTCTGTGAAGAATTTTTTCCTAATGTCCAGTCTACAGGCTTCCTACAGGTTTAGTAAGCAAGTAAATTTAAAATTAGATACTTTTTTTTTTTTGTATTACTTTTATTCTGCCTAGAGGCATTTTTCAGCTGAATATTGCCTATACTGAGGCAACAACCATCTTTGAAGCCCACTTCTAAGTGCTTTATTGATACCATATTCCAGATTGCATATTGTGTTTTTTCACTGAGTGAATTTGATGTCCAGGTTTTGGTTGTTTTTTGTTGTTGTTGTTTTATTATAGTTTTTTTAAGGGGAAACAGAGCTTCCAAATGCAATTATTTTTTTTTTTTTTTCTCATATAACACAAGAAAATAAAACCCTGTCAGGTTGTATGCTTAAACTCATCTGCTGTGTTTCAATATGATGAAAAGCGCAAATACCTCAACAGTAGGAGTGCTGGTAGCCAAGTGCGTAATTTGCCTGGTTAAAGACAGGAGTTAATGGAAATTTGAAGTCATCTTTGCAGCTCAGGGCTGCGTTGAGTTTCCCGAGTGCTCTGTGTTAAGGTTAAGCTGTGGTTTCCAGGGCTGTGCCAGGGGACTGGTGTTCTGCTCCCCCAGCGCAGCCCCGCTCCAGCCAAACTGGAACTTTCCCAGTGCCAGCGCTGGAGTGGCCGCGGGGAAGCCACAGAACCCACAGAAAAATTTCTGTAAAGGGCATAACATCGCGAAAACTCAACAGCTAATTGCTGGGGTGAGAAGGTCGCCGGGAAATGCTGGTCGCTCGGATGCCTGGGATTGTAAATATCTTCCTGAAATGTTTTGGCGTTTGTGCGGCTGCAGCGAACGAGTGAGCGAGCGAAAAAGGAGAATGAGGCATGTGGGAAAAGATGGAGACGGCCGAGGCACAGAGGAGTAAGTGCTTCTAGTTGCTCTCCAGCCGGCTGGGTGATTAATGATGGGTTTTTCCGAGGCTCCGGGTTGCCAGGGATCTAGATGTTCCCCACAGCAGCCCTCGGGGGTGAGCTCAGGCGAGTGCAGCTCTGCCTCTCTGCCCAGCGAGGCGACTGCGTCCCGTTCAGGTCCTCACCAGCAGCCCCTGGCGCTGTAACCAGTACCCTATCGGGCGCCGCAAAGATTTTCTGAATGGCTTAGCATATTTTGGAAAATGGGGAAGGTGATTTTACATAACAAAAACTAAACGTGGCGCTGGAGTTTTGCTTCTCTGCTGTCATTCTGCAGGTGTAAAATCCGTACTGCAGCAGGTCCTGCCCGGCCCGTGTCACCAGCTGGCGGGTCTCAGCTGCTCCTCCGGGGTAGCTCTGGGCAGCGCCGTCTCGATGCAGGTCGTCTGGGTTTAGCACGTTTGTCCCCCGGCCAGATGGGGACCTCCCTGGCATGGGTGCATCTGCTCTGCTCTGCTCTACCAGCATATCGAGAGGAAGATGAGACGGCTCCGGGGAGCCCTTCCAGCCCCTTCCAGTCCCTCCAGGGGCTCCAGGAAAGCTGGGGAGGGACTCTGGAGCAGGGAGGGGAGCCGTGGGACGAGGGGGAAGGGTTTGACACTGACAGAGGGGAGACTGAGATGGGATCTGAGGCAGAAATTGTGTGCTGTGAGGGGGGTGAGCCCCTGGCCCAGGGTGCCCAGAGAAGCTGTGGCTGCCCCATCCCTGGAGGGGTTCAAGGCCAGGTTGGACGGGGCTTGGAGCCACCTGGGCTGGTGGGAGGTGTCCCTGCCCAGGGCAGGGGGTGGAACAAGATGGTCTTTAAGGTCCCTTCCAACTCAAACCATTCTATGAAGATGTGTCCCCCGCTCACCATCCTTGCCATGACCCAGAGAGAGGACAAACAGTGTTATCAAGGCTTCAGGCTTCTACCTTCGCATCTTCTCTCGGTACTAAGGTGGTAGCACATAAAGTCTCCCATTCAGCAAAGCGCGTAATTGCAGTGAGAAGGCACACGGGTAATCCCTTTCCAACTTAGCGAGGCACAGCGTGTGTTTAAATCCTATTAAATCCTGTTGGACTTAAACACGTACTAGAAATTTGGTGGAGTTGAAAGGCAGACGCAGAGAAAGAAATGGAGGAAAGGCAACCCTGCCTGTTAGCTCCACAAAGGGCTGACTGCTCGCTCCTGTCCGTGCGTTCTAGCTGTGGGATTTAATCACAAAAACATCCCCATACAGACAGGTAACACCTATTACGGAAGGATGCCACCCTTCGCAGGTAGATTAGGATTTAGATGGATCCTAATTGGCGTCTTTCCCCAGAAATTTCACCAAAATTGCATGCTGGGCACAAGCATGTGTTTGTCCTCCCACAATTTTTGGGCCCAGTACAAGTGTTTGCCAGAGAGAGAAAAAAATGTCAGTCTTCTCTGCGGGTAGTTTGCATTGGGAATGGAGGTTTTCTGGAAACGCTTTCTTCTCCAGGTAAATTAACTTTCCTAAAAAGGCTCTCAAGCACTAAGTTGGAGAAGGAGAATGAAGTGCTACCCCAAGCTCAAGAAAAAGGTTTATTTTTTTAAATAAATATTCTTATTTAAAAAAAAAAAAAAAGAATAAAACCCAACCAACAAACAAATGAAAAAAAAAAAAAAAACCA
>VXBH01005464.1:146076-160853 GCA_013400035.1 Rynchops niger
AAAAAAAAAAAAAAAAAAATAGGATTCTTCTCCTGTGCAATGCTAATGAGCCACTTACTGAGATGTATCTGTTTGGAGAGGGAAGTCCCAACGACACGAGGTTAAAAATCGTTAGAAAGTGGTCTGCGAAGCACAGCCGACTGGACTCTCTCATGGAGGAGCTGCTCTTAAGGCTTCTCAGGGATCGGGGCGGGGGGAAGGGGTAAGAAAATCTTTTTGTCATTACTGCATACAAATACAAGTAACATGAAAGCGGTCTCATAAGGTCGGACTAAAAGCAGTCCAAGTGTCGGGGACTAAAAAGGGTTTAAAAGGAGGACCAAAAAAAGGGGAGGGGGTGACTTGACCGGAGATGAAGTTCTATTTACAGAAAGGGAAAAAAAAAAAAAAAAAAATTACTTGATCAATTGGCCAAACTACGTATTTACTGAAAAATAACTGAGAGCCCGTACAAACATGTAGATGGAGTAAATCTTGTGTCTGTTCCCCCGTGCAATTTCAAGGCGACTCCCGCCTTCGCAGCTCGTCAACCGTCGTTCTCGTTCACGCGGCAAACCCTGAAACTGAAGGCTAAATTTATGAACAAAGCTTATAGACAGCAGGAGGGGTTCTTTTATAAAATAGCACATTCAGGATTTAATTTCTTTTTATCTTTCGCGATATCCTGTGCAGCATACTTATTCCAGAGCGCCATTTCTACTGCGTCAAGGCCATGGGCGAACTGCGCCTGACTTTAACAAGGCTGGAAAAGTCTCANNTCTCCCTCCGGTCTATTTGTATTCTGTGAGACATACCCAGACAAGGTACTCTATCTATCTATCTATCTATATTTATATATTAGTTTTATTTATTAAAAGTAAAAAAGCACTAATTACAATATGCGATTCCTTGTTCAACGATGTGTTTTCTATTGTTAAAAAAAAAAAAAACCCAAACAACAACAAAAAAAAAAAACAAACCCAAACCCAAACCCAAAAGGACTCCAACTTGCCATTTTGGAGCTGTAGCTTCTGCATTAGCTGATTAAAATGAAAAATTAGCTCCCGCGATGTGCGGAGTGCGCACTGTCATGATCGGTGTGAACAAGGGGGCTTTCGCGCAAGAAGTGTGTGTGTACAAGCTCAGCGAACGCATCTTTGGAAGCATCTCGGAAAGTCTGTCTCTAATATGCCGTGGTTTTGTTTGGAATTTTTTTATCTTTGCTTAATAGCGTTAAGGAAATCCAGATGTGAGCTGTGTTTCTGATGGCCTGAGTTAAGCTGGAAAGATAATTCCAAATCGTTTTCCTACAGCTTGGCACTTTCTACTGATTCTGCTGTTCTCTGCGCTTCTTCCCTTGCAGAGAGTGCTTCTATTTAATATCAAAATATGATTCGTCGTAAAACAGTGGCATCGATAAACGTGCTTTGCTTTTTTTTCAAAGACACGGTGCATGCTGAGGATGATAAATGTAACTTCTACACACGGGATGCAGGGTCGGAAAGCCCTATTTGCCCTTAGACCACAGTTGCCCCCAGGCTCATGCGTGACTTCAGTTGCTTGAATTCCACCAGTGGCTTCCTAAACTCGTGACATCGGTTGCTTTGTGGATCACACTGGGCCGAACAAAATATTGCGGGGCTTACATATCAGGACGTATTCTTCATGTCCCAGTACTCAGTTCTGCCGTTTCAGCCCCCGCTTCAGCATCTTCGACTCGTGCTGCACACAGGGAAGCAGCGCAGCGTGTCTTCCCAACAAGAACAACAGGAAAACACAGGGAACTTTGTGTAAATAAATAAATAAATAAGATGGAATTCAGCACAATTTGTTGCTGGTGCCATATGAGCAGTGGTCTCACAGGCTTGGCCCAGCCAAAAGCAGGAGCATGTGCTGAGCTTTCAGCTCACCTGCACCACGGCACCCCCGAAGGTGATGGACCACACTCCGGTCCGACGCTTCGCTTTCCTGGGGGGTGTGAAGTATGGTGGCTTTCCGCTTTAAATCCAAAGCAAGCTGTTAATTTTGGTTTCTGCTCTTTACAGGGTTGTATTCTGACATGGAGCTCTCCGCGTGATGCTGCGGTAGTATGAAATCTGATTTAATTGTATTTTTCTAGTACCTGTCAACTGGGAAATTAGAATCATAGAATCCCAGACTGGTTTGGGTGGGAAGGGACCTCAGAGTCCCCCCAGTGCCACCCCCTGCCCTGGGCAGGGACACCTCCCACCAGCCCAGGTGGCTCCAAGCCCCGTCCAACCTGGCCTTGAACCCCTCCAGGGATGGGGCATGCCTCTTCTAAAGTAATACATTAGATTATTATAAGAAGAACTGAAATTGTATGGGTTTGGGCTTTGAGTTATTTGCTGGTGTGCTGAAAGCAAGCTATAAACCCCCATAATTTCAGGCCAGATCAGCCTCCCACCTCTACGCATACGCAAGGTAGGAAAGAGCAGAAGGAGGACAGGACCCTGCCCCAGCGGTGGGTGGCTCCTGGGCTCCTGCAGCACAGGTTTACACATCTCCATGTGCAGCAGGACAGAAGACATTTGGGACAGCCAAGGCGGACGTGGGAGTGCTCATTAATCCCTCTGTCCAACCTCTCTGGCAGCTTTGTCGGTGTCTGTTGCCGCCGGGATCTTTAGCCCGAGCGGTTGAAGCACAGATACAAACGGGCGTACATCCCTGCAAAGGCAGCTTCTCTATCAAGACAAGGACAAATTAAGGGATTTTTGCTTAAAGTGAGAATCCCCTGCTGTCAGCGGGTGTTGCAGTGTTTGATACCCCCGGTGCTGTGATTGTCCTGCCCTCCTTCTCCGTTCCCCGCTCTTAAACTCAGCTTTCTGTAAAGCCAGCTGTTGCTGGCAGGGATCCTCCTCCCAGCTCTTTCCTGCGTTCTCTTCTGAGAGCTTTCTTTATACAGCCTCAAATAGCCACTTCCTACAATGCTGAGTACATGTTCATAGGAATTGATTTTGACGGAGTAATTTGAAATCCTGAATTTCTCTTAATGCCATCACAATCTTCTGGGACTTGAAGACAGAGACGTTTGTTCCTACTTGATAGCTTCTGAATAAAGCTGTCTTTGAGTGTTGTGTTTGGGGTAACCAAGGAAGAATACAATACCCCCTTCTGAATGCTTTGGAGGGCTTTTTGGCTGGAAGACAGCGGCCGAGCCTTTGCTAATGTGTTCTTTAAAGCCCGGTATTGTGAAATACCATATTTTATTGGCGAGTTCATAACAAACGCGCTCTGCCAGGAAAGAAAGCCGTGCTAATCCGGTTTGTGGTATAGCAGTTTCTTCTGTGGCTTTAGCAGCTAAGCCATGTTACCCATACAGCAGTCTGGAAAGCAGTTTGAGATCATTCAGAACGGAATGGCTAAAAACAATACGGTTAAAAAAATTTGCAGGTATTTACATTCCATTTCAAGTACTGCCATGTTCCCAGCCATGCCATTAAGAAAAGATTGAAGTTCTTTCACAAAATATAATCTAGCCTAAGAATGTGTGTAACACGTTGTTTTGTAATTTAGTAATTATTATAAAAATGTGCATTCATACAAAAGAATATATTCTCTTCCCCTTCACAGGCTGCAAGCTAGGAGACAGGCTAACAAAGTAGAGAA
Source organism: Rynchops niger (assembly GCA_013400035.1). Taxonomy (NCBI): domain Eukaryota; kingdom Metazoa; phylum Chordata; class Aves; order Charadriiformes; family Laridae; genus Rynchops; species Rynchops niger. The sequence goes on from VXBH01005464.1 coordinate 149,683, forward strand.
AAGGGGTAAGAATCACAGACTGGTTTGGGTGGGAAGGGACCTTAAAGACCATCTGGTTCCACCCCCTGCCCTGGGCAGGGACACCTCCCACCAGCCCAGGTTGCTCCAAGCCCTGTCCAACCTGGCCTTGAACCCCTCCAGGGATGGGGCAGCCACAGCTTCTCTGGGTACACTAGTAAATTTAAGAGATAAAATAGTAGTACACACACTGCTTTTGTTAGGGCTACGTAATAACTTGTTAGAGAGACAGACCACACGGGAGACTTTCCTTGCCACAGCCCCACGTGGCGTTGGGTGAGATGGAAGTGGTCATCCCAGCGGCGAGCCAGAGAGGGGCTTCCTGCAGTCCTGATGATGTTGGCCCAACTGCTCATGGGGGCTCATGGTCGCCTCTGGGGGATGGCACTGACCCCTCCCAGGAACGCAGCAGCCAACATCTCAGCCATGCGACCACAGCTAAGGGAAAAGGGCAATGCCATTGTGGAGTGACCGTGGGCGTATTTTGGTATCACAGAATCATAGAATTGCCAAAGTTGGAAGGGACCTTTCAGATCACCTAGTCCAACCATCAGCCTTGGGATTTATTCTAGGGAGGAGGGGAAGAGTGAGGAGCTGGGTAGAGCAGCTCCTACGGAATAACTGAAGCCATAGCTTGCTGAAAATACTGAGGAGCGTGTGCCAGAATAAATGTTGAATTAAATAGACTGCAGAGCATGATGTTACATGGAGAACTCCTTAACACATTGTTCAACTGGGGGGCATGTTCAAAGAGTTGGTTTCTTCCTGCATGTAACAAGCCGCCATGCTCTGAGGCACTGCAGTGAAAATGGTGGAGGTGGTAGTACCAGCGTTTTGGGGAAGAAATTGTTACCAGAAGCAGCGAACATCGTCTCTGTTTGTAAGTAGATTTATGAGATCAAGAGCTGAGAGAAATGTCCCAGCTGTCTCCTCGGAGACTCCTTTACAGCGTTCTACAAAGGCATGGACTTGATTTGGGCATCCCAATGCTGCTCCGGGCACGTCAGGTACGGATGGAGGGGGGCGAAACCTGAAGATGCCATAAATAGAATTGGCAGCCAAACAGCCTACATTTCCTGTGAAAATTGCCCTTTATGTGAAAGCTGAAGTTTCCCCACACCTGCTTTGCATTGCTGACTTATTTTCTTGGAAGTTTTTCTTTAAATTTGGTCGCTGAAGTTTCAGCAGCTGAAGTTCTCCGCTGGCTTGCCAGGGCGGACACAGGCTCTTGAAGGTAGGAGTTAGGTTTCCCAGAATAATGTCACTGTATCTGTTTAGTTTTATCCATATATTGCAAGCTGTTTCCACTACCCATGAGTCTAAACATAAAAAGAAAGGATTATCTCAGTCTGTTTATATTTTCAGCATTTAATTTAAACAAGATATTATGATGTCTTTGTATCTAAAGTAAACACTTGCTGCTTTGACACTGCAAAATGTGATGCTGTAAACTAACTGGATCTTTTCCAGCTCTACCTTGTGTGCCTTGGTTGGCCTAGAACCAGATTTTAACGTTACTGTTGGGACTACATTTTCAAAGTAATAAACAATTAAACAGTAGCAGTGTGGCGGTGAGGAAATTTTTTTTTACTGTAAGACTTCAGCTGGCTCAGGTTTCTGTTTCCAGTGATTTTACAAGCAAACACTAAATTCCTTCTTTTATTCTTTCCTCGGATGATTTACGATCAAAACAGGGCAGGGAAAGTTCAGTATCATAATTTTATACAAGAAATTAAATTTTATTAATGACTGAATTCTGTGATTCTCTGTCAATTACACAGAACCAGACTTTGTTAATCAATAGTCTCTCAACTGCAATTTTTATCGTATTTTCTGTTGGGAATACGGGACCGAGGCTACGTACTACACAAAGTCTCACTAAACTGGAAGGTTTTTTAGTTCGATTGCAGCCAACGCAACTATGTCCGGCAATAGTCATGGAGCAAATAATACAATAGAGAATGAGAAGAAAGCTTTGAGGGACATTTAGATGGGAGCGTTCAGTACTGACGTTCACCCTGGTGTAGACGTGGAATAGGAAAATGTATATGAAAAGCTTGTACCCCTGTATCCTGTCATTTTGTGCACTCTTGGAGATTTGTGTTCAAGTGTGTTGCAGCCTTTCGACTCCTATCTTGTCTCTCCCGGATCTCAAACAGAAGGCTGTATGTTCTCCAACACATTAAAATGTCTATAGGAGGTTCTGTGTAGGTGCCACATGGTGTCTGTGCTCAAGAGGTGGTAGCTGGACTTCAGTCTAGTGGTGTGCTAGATTTAACGGTAACTTCATATCCACTCAGCATAAGGGACTTGACAGTAGGGAGAATCCTGTAATTCAAAACTCACAAAGGACAAACATAAGAGCAAAAAGACAGAAAAGCAAATTTCATTGTAGAAGGAGAAAAACCCCTTCCCTTCTCAAAGGTCTCATCCTGTACTTTGGATGCACAGTGGAAATAGTAGGTAATGCTGGGAAGAAGTGGTTTTTCTTTGGCTTGCTAGTTTCTCTGCTCTGCCCAGGCACCATGTGGTGGCCGGCGATGCTCCCAAGCCTGTGGCACATGGACCGGTGACCTGAGCTGCCCAAGGGGCTGGGACGGCACTGGAGACAGAGCTACTTTTGGATGCCCTCCCCCAGTTATGGCATACCTGCAAATGTTACCCGAGTAATACCATTCGTGATGTAATACCATTATTTGTGATGTAATACCACTATTTGTGAAGTAATACCGTTATTTGCAGTAATCCCTGCAAATATTACCCAAGTAGAAGAACCGTGGCCAGCTGATCCAGAGAGGTGATTCTCCCCCTCTGCTCTGGTGGGACCCCACCTGCAGTACTGTGTCCAGCTCTGGAGCCCTCAGCACAAGTAGGACATGGACCTGTTGGAGTGGGTCTAGAGGAGGCCACGAAGATGATCCGAGGGCTGGAGCCCCTCTGCTGTGAGGACAGGCTGAGGGAGTTGGGGTTGTTCAGCCTGGAGAAGAGAAGGCTCCAAGGAGACCTTAGAGTGGCCTTCCGGTCCCTGAAGGGGGCCTACAGGAAGGATGGGGAGGGGCTGTTTGCAAGGGCATGTAGCGATAGGACGAGGGGCGATGGTTTAAACTAGAGCAGGGCAGGGTTAGATTAGACATGAGGAAGAAGTTCTTTCCACTGAGGGTGGTGAGACACTGGCCCAGGCTGCCCAGAGAGGGGGTGGAGGCCCCATCCCTGGAGACATTCAAGGCCAGGCTGGATGAGGCTCTGAGCAACCTGATCTAGTTGAAGATGTCCCTGCTACTGCAGGGGGTTGGACTGGGTGACCTTTAGAGGTCCCTTCCCACCCAGCACAGTTTATGTTTCTATGATTCTATGATTGTATTTCCTGCTCCAGCCCTTTCTTCTGCTTGAGCCAGTGCCATGAAACCTTCGTGAACTTCATTGCCGCACAGCTGGAATGCGGCGATGCGTGTCCTTGTAAGCTGAGATTGAGCCTGTCCCACAGGTAGGACTGGTGTAAGACAATCCAGGAAGCCCCATCCCTCCCCACTTCTAAGTCGCCTCTTTTTCTCCTGCTTTCCCAGACAGTTTTCCAAAGCACCCAACTGCAGTGTCACAACTTAAATCCTCATGCAGTTGTTGTTCTTTCCACTCACTCCAAAGAGCTTTGGATCAGGCCCTAAGTAAATAATGAGAATTTCTTCCACCTCAATTTATGTTTTATTTCCAAACTAAGCAGTTGTGTCTTTCATCTTGATTCTCTTTTTCTTTTTTTTTCATGATTCTGGTTGTTATTTTAAGGAAGCAGTAATATACACAGCATCTATATACACAGAGTGCAATATATACATATATATATATATGTACTTGCTGCAATCCAGTGGATTGTCTTGAGGGGGGTGGGGATGAATATATGACTGTAAGGAACTCTTCAGAGTTCATCCAGAATACATAGTTGCTCATTACTCTGTAGCCTGGATTCAGTCAAAGGTGCATTTAATAGTAATTTAAGATTCTCTTTTCTACCCGTGCAAACCATGATAAATGGTCAGGAAAAGATGCACATCCAGGGAGGGGAAAAAGAGCCCTCTGTTAGCATCCAGCTTGTTGCTTAAGTCTGCAAAACCCAGGAAACGTTACGTCCAGTAACATTCAATGTTCAATAACAAGTTAAAGAACAAAGCCAGTTATCTCATCTACTGACCGATGCAAAGTGTACATTTTCTAGTGTTCTGTCCCAAAACCAAGTGCCTTTAATTCCGTTCCTGTGCACGTCTGCATTTATGCGAGGCCTTTCAGTACAAAATCACGTAACACCAGAGATATTGGCTTCTCCCTCCCCGTTCCCAAATTACCTGTTGTCTATGGATGATATCATCACTGGCACGCTGTCCGTAAGCTGGGTGTGCTGGGACACGCCGCGCTCTGCCTCATCCCGTACCGGCTGTCACACATGAGCTTCCATTGTCATTTCTGAGCGGAAGGATGAATATTGCCTTTGGGAGGGGTGGGGGCAGAGGAAAAGCATGCCATGAGTCCCAGATTGCTGGGGCCATCGTGCCTTAGTGAAGCATCCTGTGTCATGTTGGTGTGGATGCACCACACCTCCTGTAGGGTCGTGGTTTGGGCCGGATTGGCCAAACCAGGACACGTAGGGATGGAGGCCGAGTCCCTAAGCTAAAGCAACCTTAGCTGAGATAATGTCACCTTCATTTAACCCAAGTTATGTTAACTTGGAGCCCCACGACCAGTGGAAAGGCATCTCCAGGGGGTTCTCCCCGCTGCAGGTGGGGGTGGTCACAGGTAACTCAGTGCCTGTGCTTGGGCGGTGCTTTGGCAAATAGGGCTTTATCAGAATTTCATGATACCGAGAGAGGAACAGTAACGATTTCAGGGAAAGAAGAAGAATATCTAGCAATCACTGATGTAAATGATTGTGGCCACGGCCTATTTAGGGGACAAATATGAGAATTAGAAGAGCTAAGGCGGTACATAAAATCTGAAGTATACAGACACATTGGCTGAAACGCAATGCTTTCCTTCATTTCTATACTAACCTTACTTCTGGAATAAATCAGGACAACTTGTTAGCCTTTCCCCCTTCTTTAAATGACATGCATAAGTGGTAAATGATGCTCTTTTTCAGAAGTTTTTATTCAATTCACATATCTATCTATCTATCTATCTATATATGAATAACATTTTGTTGAGAGCTCCCCAGTATGTATTTTCCTAGTGCTAGCAAAGCAAAGAAGAATAAGGACTGGAGAAGCTGTGGGCCAGAGGACACGTGGAGAAATGATTGTGGGAATGCCCTCTTCGGATTTGAAATGTGGGTCTTTGGGAGAGGAGAGCAGGGAAGGGGGATGCTGGCAAGTGTACCGGCCCCCGAGAACGGAGGAAGGACCAGAACAGAAGAACATGCAATGCTGCAGCTCCTGCAAAAGTAAGAAACAGAGGGAAGAGGGGTGGAGAGAGCATTCTTTCTATTTATTTTAGCTTTTAACATCTAGTGTCTGTTCATACGATATTCTCTTCATACGGATCCTAAGAATCCAAATTGGGTCACTGGAAGTTTATTTTAAAAAAAGAACGAAACAACAAAACTCCTCCCAGATTGTGAGGAAAGTGTTTAATTTTCAACAGAATCTAATGCATGATGCAAAAGAAGCAACAAAGAAACCCATCAGAACGAAAAATAAAACCCACCTAGTTATTCTGAAGGGCAGCTTTTCCCCAGCTGTGCCCCCTTCGTCGGGATCCTCTTTGGTCGGATCCAGGCTCCTCTTGATTTCAAAATTCAACCAAATTAATGGACACCTCTGCTCAAGTGCCCAGCGTTCAATGTTCCTCTCCAGATGTCACTGTGGGCCTGCTGCGGACAGGCGTCACGGCGCTGTGTGCATTCAAAGACGGTCGCGAGTTGATAGCTTCAACTTACGTGTTAATTGGCTGGAAAATACCATGGGTGCTGATACCTGTTCTCGTGGTCCTGCTAAAATACGGCCTTATTTACGTGCAGCTCTTGCTGCAGGCTGGAAGCGTGCTTTGAAATTGTTCTTGCTTGTGGCTTAAATGAGCCGCAATATTTGCTCTTCTACCGAGAGCCCTCTACTTAAAGATCTGGTGTAACAATCCCGGGAACGTGTTGTCCACGTCATTCTGTGAAGTTCTGTCTAGCTACAACTACAAACACAATTCTGTGGGCAAAGTAGTTGAATATGACGATGGCCGGTGACTGACTTTTAGTGAGAAAATGCGGGGACGGGGTCTGAACAACCAAATTGGTCTGTTTCAATGTATTTATTAATCTGTTGCTGTTGTTTCTGTTCCAAACCCCAAAGCTGGTGTCACCTTCAGATTCAATACGAGTACGTCCATCGCTGATCAGCTGGTGAAAGAAACTGCAGATGCTGTAGAGCAATTATTTCACTTGAGACCCTTCTCTCTGAGCACATAGTCTGGAACTTACTTTTTTAGTCAACAGGGAAATAGACATTTAAAATCATGCCCTACAATGACCATTTCTGTCGTTAACTATAAAAAATAACGTAGAGAATGACTTTCGCCTGTGAACACACAAGTATTTAAATCTGATGAAGTGGTTCCCATCCTTGTAATTTAAATTATTAAAACACAAGACACAAACAACATTTTCCATTGTAGCAAGGAGTTTGAGTGGGGTTTTATGTGTTATTTTGGAACTGAAGAGCTGCGGACGATTTGGGGTAACGAGCTCCAGTTAGGAAGCACCCTAAGTCTGTAGGATAGCAAAATAGCAGAAGCTAATTTGTCCTGCCCCAAGACAGGACATCTTTGGTTTTTGGAACATACACTGGTAGCGGCACAAAATTAATTTGGCCGATGGGTAAGGCTGCTATTTACTGTCATTTGAACAGTTTCTGAGGGCGTAAATAACTGAACGTAACTCAGGTATGGGCCGGTAAACAAGAATTAATAGTTATTTTTTACTTTGTCTTGTGTAGAAATTCCTTTGCCCAAAATAATGTCTGAGATGACACGGAGTTAAGCAACCAGAGAGAGCGCGGTGATGGCAGTCAGCCCTCTGGTACTCGCGTACAGGCTCGCAAAGCTGAGCCCTACAACTCCACAGCCTTTCTGCACTTTATGCCAAAGGTAAAATGTGACTGCATTACTGTGAGGGACACGTTTTTAAGCTCAAACCTACCTTCATGGAAACCTGTAGACATTTCCCAATAAGAGACGTGACGTTCGGGTGCCGTTGCCCTAAAACACGTAGGATTCTTCAAATGAATTGTGGTATCCCCAGAGCCAGTTTGACCAAGTCCAGAGACTGGGCGCTTGGCTTTGCTTCCCTGAAGATAAAATGTGTCTTAATTTTTATTATTTTTTTTTTTTTAAAGGAGGAGGGGAGGTAGGGAGGATATGCTCCTTGGCTTTTCTTTCGATGCACTCAGAAAGAAAGGGGGAGACGGAGCGAAGGGAGAGCTGGTTCTGTGCTGCGTGGTGGTACCGGGCTGTGTCCTTCTCCAAGGAGCTGTGCCTTTCCAGACACTGGAAAGAGATGAAACAATTGAGGGTGGGGGGACAGGAAAAAATAGGCTTTTCACTCCTGTCAATGAGGGGAACAGCAAAGTATGCAAATGCTCGTGCTCACATTCAATCTTCACTTTGTATTCAGAATTTGTCACGTTAACTCTAATTTGAAACACCTGTGGCCAGCTTTCCAGGGGGACGGAGCCTTCCCGACTGCTGCTGGAATTGTTCAGTGCTGCCTTGCAGAGTCTGTGCAGGTAAAGTCCAGTTTTTCACACTACTGTGTACATTAAGATGGTCTCGCAAGGTCCTGACTGCTCCTGATTTGAATTTTTGGTTTCTCTGTGAGGATAAAAATACCGGTAACCTCATGGGTCTTAGTAGTAAGGTGGTGTGAAAATAAATCAAAGCACTCCATTAAACTGTGCGGGAGGCAGAAAGGTGGACGTGGGTATGAAAACCCGAAGTTCTTAGCTTTTTATTCAAAGCAGGGCTCGGATGACGTGCCTCCATGTGATATTCAGGCATACAGTGAATGCAGAAGACATTAAAGACGCAGTATTATGCTTTCACCAAATACGACCGGAGTCCTGTTGAAAAGCTAACGCAGGATCGTAGAATTAAAGCTGGGTAAAAGTGCGTTTGCACAGAGGCAACTGCTGGGGGTCGGTGGCATGAATTCAGGCAACGTTACTCTGGCGCTCCCAAATTTAATCCATCAGCCCTCATATTTGCTAAGTATCCCCTGGGGGATACAAGTTACACAATGTTTTCCCATTTTGCTCAAAGTGTTAGCTGTGTCTTTAGGTGTAATAGTTTGAACGTTTAGACTCAGGGGAGTGAGGGCGCTTCCAAGCAGGAGCTGCTATGGGTGACAAGAAGCCCGTCACGCCTTGGCACCCGTTGTGGTTATAACGAACCCTTTTGCCGTTCTGCCACAGATTCTCTAACACCAAAGTGCGTAAAATCTTTGTCGATATTGAAATGTATGATACTATTATTAATGCTCATGGGAGAAATCTAGAGACCTTTGAAACATTTAACTATCCCTGTATTGTTGCAGGCTAAACATTCAGAATATGCTGTTTGGATCCCTTGGATCCCAGTTTTGCACGGAGTAGGTGCTGAATCGCAGAGATTGCGTATTTATAAGGGATAAACAGCAAAGTCTAAATCAGGAAAGCTTCCAAACGCCTTTGAAAGTCAACTCCAACCACATCCTAGCTCCAGCAGAAAGAGGGATCCTCCCAACCCCTCCTCCTCCCGTGTCCTTTCCACCTATGGAGAGAAAACCTGCAGCAGAACCCAAGGGGAGCCCAACATCCTCGTCCTTCCCGCCTTCCCTCTTTGGGATGAGTGGGGCCACCGTACTGTCCTCACCCCTGCTCCGGTCTGGACGCAGCCAATGTGTCTCTGTCTGCAGTGGTTCTTGTGAGGGAAATTGGGGAAATGGTTTGTTCCCGGGGACAGAACAAGGGGTAACGGCTTTAAACTGGAAGAGGGGGGACTTAGATGAGATCTGAGGAAGGAATTGTTCACACTGAGGGGGGTGAGCCCCTGGCCCAGGGTGCCCAGAGAAGCTGTGGCTGCCCCATCCCTGGAGGGGTTCAAGGCCAGGTTGGACGGGGCTTGGAGCCACCTGGGCTGGTGGGAGGTGTCCCTGCCCAGGGCAGGGGGTGGAACAAGATGGTCTTTAAGGTCCCTTCCCACCCAAACCAGTCTGTGATCGTACTATTCTATCCACCAGAACAAATGGCGAATATTCAGGTGCACAGGGGAGGTGCATTGTTGTTTAGTTGTATTCCTGTAGTGCCTTTAAATTCTAAATATCGTCCGTGAGCTAAAGGTGTTTGTTGGTCAACAGACACCGTGAGAAAGGTTACCGTGTAGAACTACAGCACGTGAGCAATAAATATACCGTGATCTTGGAAATGATGTGGGTTCTTTGAGGTTGCACATTTGAGGGTGTTGCCCAAGTTCACTGTAGAATTTTTGGCAATTTCTTTTGTCATTTTAGAAATACCGTATCTGCACAGAGAAAAGGCTGAATTGCTCTGAAATGTGCACGGGGTGCTCTCCTGGCTGTGGTTTTGGGTCAGGATATGGGAGGTGCATATAAGGCTTCGGTTCTCTCGATCCCGTGTCCTCGTCAATAGAAAGCTGTTACTGACTCCAGCGCCTCAGGATCTGGATCGGGGTTTCCAAAATTTAGCTTGAGAAAATTAAACCTATACTCTTGCAAATAAAGCTTAGAGGAGCGTGGAGAGGAGTGTCTGTGTGAATCCAGACCGTGTTTCACCTCTTTCAGTGTCATTTCCACGCACGGCGTACACGGCGTACTCCGTGGGAGTTACACACGGAGCGGCCTTTCAAATTTGCTGGTATTGTTTCACTTTTCTCATAAACACCCGTTTCCTTGTGAAAGCAATTAATGAAAGTGAGATTCCATTGCAGAACGTTAGCCGGTGAAGAGATAAGCAGCAAGCTGCAAGATGGATATGGGAATCTCATTCCCGAAGCAGAACGAACGTCTCGACTTCAGCAATGTCAACAAAAACATGTTTCTTTTCAGATTTAATTTCCATGAGAAACTATGCTAAATTAAAACCTTCCAGTGCCGTGTCCTTCCATTTTTTGCATTTTTACTACCTAGAGATCAAACAGTTTGACACAGCAAAAATTCTAGTGAGTTAGGGAGAAACGCTGATTGGTTTGTTGGCTGGTGGCCGGGGGAATGTTATGACCGAGTAATTATGTGTTCTGGACAGATGTATTAACCAGGCTTCGAGCTGGAGCCACTGGATATTATTTTAGTCATAAGACTAGAGGAACTGAATCATTTTCAAAGAGCTGGCTGGCTGACACTGCTTTAGCGATGCCTGTTCCAATGATTCCTTGGCAGCAACTTCCAACGCTGCACTTATGACACAGTAAACAAAAAACTACATTAAAGGTTTGTTTTTTAATCATAAAGGAGTTGAACATTTCCACTGAGCTTTTTTGCTATTTGTCAAGGAGCACTGAAGGCTATTGTAAAGCTTCCACCCTCCTGCCTCTCACCAAAGAAGGGGAGCTCTTTAGCAAAACTGTTTTAGATCTGCCGATAGCAGCTCTACTTCAGAATTCGAGGCTTTTGTCAGTTCGTTGACTTCTTATCGCTAAACCTGCTGTGTCCTATTTGTTTATTCACTCACTTTGGGAGGTGAGTAAAAAATACTTGGGATTCTGGGGTGGGTATATTTTTTTTTTTTTTTTGGACTGACAAGTAGAATGAGGGAGGTTTTCATCATCAGCTGCAAGTTGAGAGAGGGTGGGATTTCTCCTGTGCTGGTGAGTAATAATATTCTTTTGCAGGATCCTGGACTATAATATTGATAGGTGAAGAGAGAAGTTGGAAGGGAAAAGAAATCTGTATTAAATGCCATCTTCACTGAAAAAAATGTAACTTTTACATGCAAAAGGGCATAATGTGGGCATATATTCATATTTAATGCGTTCTGAACGTGATACTTGAGGTATTTCAGTGGGCTTTCTCACCTGGAGTCACAAAGGCATTAAATAGGCCTTTGAGCTTGAAGAAAAGTTGATTTATTCATTTTTTTCAGCCACTTCATTCTTGCAATTGATTTGCAAATGCACATTGCCAGGGTTGGGGG
>VXBH01005465.1:0-77158 GCA_013400035.1 Rynchops niger
GGGACTTTGTCAACCAGGGTCCTCAAAAGCCCGAAGTCCACCCTCTGGAAGTCCAAGGTAGCAGTTCTGCTGACCTCCCTCCTTGCTTCTCCCAGAATCGAAAACTCTTATTATTTCATGGACACTGTTCCCGAGACGGCCTCCAACCATCACATCCCCCACAAGACCATCCCTGTTTACAAACAACAGATCCAGCAGGGCACCTTCCCTGGTTGGCTCTCTCACCAGCTGTGTCAGGAATTTATCCCCAGTACATTCCAGGAACCTTCTAGGCTGTTCCCTCCCTGCTGTATTGTGTTCCCAGCAGATGTCCGGCAAATTGAAGTCCCCCAGAAGGAAAGTGATAAAGACCAGTACTATGACAGCACAGCATGTTCAATAATTGGTGAAAAATGGTATTTCAACCTTAAAATATTTTAATTCTCCCTATGCGAATACATTTTGCTGCTGATATTCATCCTATGTAGCATAACTCAACCAAAATGCTTCCTAGCATTTTTAGATATTTTTCTAAGATGTCATTATCATCAAATGGATGTGTATGGAAATGGACAAAAAAATTAAAAGAAATCCCCAATTATAAACACGTGAAAATACTCTGAAAAATGTCATTCTTACCTTGCAGAGGTTGTCACCAGTGCAGCCTTGGGTGACATTGATTAGAGTTCGGTTGATAGAAGAATTCAGTGGATTGGTGATGGGGAAGAATTCCAGCGGATGGTGATTCACTCTTATATCTTGGATGCAGCCTTTGAAATACCTGCCATTTCTATCAGTTTCTTTGTTATCTGGTAGGCCTCCAATATAAAGAATATCCTTACTTTGGATGGTTAGTACTGGAGTAGAAATAAAGCCCAGGTATTGAGAGGATTGGAACAATTCCATCTTATTTGGTTCTATTTTTAATGTTATTAAGTGAAAGTTTCCATCGTTCATGGATTGTTTCCCTACTAACTTCATGGAATTTAGAGCTAACATTGTGAGTTTCCCACCTTCCAAGTAGACTCTTACGTAGAGGTCAGTACTGTTTCTCAAAGCCAGTAACAAGCCAGAAGATTTGCGTGTTCGGACAAACATTGATATGTTCAAATTTTCATTCTGAGTGGCACCAAGAGAAAAAACAGCATAGCCTGAGGAGTCCTCAGATCCAAACCGGCCTGGAATGTACTCTTGAGGTCAGAGATATGGGAAAAGATAAAAAGAAAGAGAAGAAGGGAGAAAAATGAAATAGTTAGGGCTAAATGACAAGGGAGCCAATGCAATGATCAAATAGCTACTTCTAGTAATATTTACGTATGGTAGTAAGATGTGCTGATATTTATGGATGAATAAAGACTTGATCCAGCTGTAAATAGCTTCTATTTCAAAATTCCTGTTGGCTTCCATGGCTGTAGCATTAAGCCCCAGTACAGGACCAGATGTTATATTATTGGGCATATTTTTCCCCTTTATCATGCTCTGTGTAATGCTGTGTTTTCAAATGGTTAAACAAGGACAGATTTCCATAGTTTCCTGGATTGGTCCTTAGAAAGACCATTTTGGAAAGAACCTAGATGCTTTGATCCTCTGATGACCATGGAAGTTAATGTAATTCTGGAACTTTGTGATATTTTTTGCGTTGATTCCGATTGTAGAAATAGCCGAAAGCTGCTCAGCAAACCTCTCTTTGTTTTTTTAGACAAACCTCTTGTCTAAAGTCTCCAAACGGGGCACCTATTGGTGCTGCTTGGGCTCCCCAGTTCTCTGACAGACTTTCTGTTGCTGGGGCTCCACATATGCTGATACACATCAGCTTGTATCCAGTTTCGAATCCTGATCAGTCCTGTGAGTGCCCATAACGCTATGGTGTCGTGGAGGAAAAATGATCCAGGACTGAGTAAACCTTTTTTTTGTGTGTGTGTGCTTATCAATTAAAACGATTAAACCAAAACCATCTGTCTCTCTCCCTTACTCTTTATTTTCAGTAATGATTTTCAGACTTGTAAGGATACAAAATATGTAGCCCAAACCTTATTTTATTCTGATGAATCATCTCGTTAAAGCACAACAAAGTGTTTCTATTTTTACACTTTAAGTTTCGTGATCTTGTCCTCAATATTATAGACTTCCTGCCTAAACACTTTCAAGAGCTATTTTTAATATATCAAATTAATAGAAAGAATAAACCAAGCTTTTTAAAAATGCTCACGTAGCTAAAGAATCAGTCCTCTTTTGTGCAGTAAAACTCCTAGAGCGGGACCTCATAGGCCAAGTTTCCGCCTGCAGCACTACTTTTTTTTATGACTACATTAAAAAACCCAACGAAAATAGGGGACCGACTGTGAAGCCCCAACAGAACCTTAAAAACCACATTGCACTACTATGTGGCATGGTAATATTATTTAGCAACAGGTATAAATCCCCTACTTGTTCCTAAACAGACAATTTCATAAATAAATTAAATTTGAAATGTTTTAAGTCTGTGAATATTACCAATATACCTACATCTACTTGTTAAAACTCTGGTGTTTAGAAATAAATATTTGTTGAAATGGGTGTTTTGAGGCATTAAATCTCTCCAAGTTGTGTCTTCTCTGTAAGGTGGTACTAGGGACTGAGATATTTTTTCATGAGAGTAAAAAGAAAATTTCTGCTAGAATGAGGATTCCACATTTGCAGTATAAGAAGGAATCATTAATCTTCAAAAAGGTATTTCATGGTTACAATTACTTTGTTGCATTTCTCTCTATTCATAAATATACACGTATATCTATCTCCTCAATCTGATCTTCAGTTTGATGAGATGGCTAGCATCACCTTGGTCAATATTAACCTCTTGGGTCACAACATCTGGATGTTGATCAAAATGAGTCAACATCTGTTTGTTATTTTGTGTATGTAGAGAAAATATTGCCTCTTGTCAATTAAATACTTGGCAGCAACTTTTCTTCAAAAAGACACTAGCAATTCTTATGTTATCCTTTACGGCAAGTCTCCCCCACTCTGCCTTTTAAGAAACCTGCCACAGTCTTTTAAATATGGCATATATCTAGAACCCATGTATCAAAATGGCATGGTGCCATGATTTGCAAGGAATATTGTGGTCAGCAAGAAAAAAAAAAAGCATGCTTTCTAATCATTCTCAACAGTTCTAATGCCAGTATAAGCCTCTCCTGGCCCTGACTGGTTTTAATTTTGCTTCATATAAGGAGGCAAACATATTTACCAGATGTTGTCCTCCACTCTAAAGTTGCTTTCCAAATCTTTGGATAAATTACCGCTAGACTTCAAAGAAGTCTGTTACAATTACCTCTCAGACTTTGTCATTTTGCAATAAAACCAAAAAGAAAAACTATTGAAAAGTATTGATAACTATTAAGTATAGCATACAAAATGAAATTGTATTTAAACATTTTGAAATGTATTTCAAGTTACAGCTTTCTGCAGCAATGCATTCAATAAGCCCCTGGGGCCAGTTGTTCAGCTGATGTAAATCAACGTAGCTTCACTGGCGGCAGCGCAGCCACGCCAGTTTACACCAGTTTAGGGATCTGTCCATTCCAATCTGACCATGGCTCGGCTGTTGGACTTTCCGGTCTACTTGGCAAGTATATAGACATAAATATATGTATGCATGTATATATATATGTATGTATACATGTGTGTATGGGTGTATTTCTTCCTCCCTAAACATTGCTACAATTGACCTTGTGTGGATGGTTAGTAAGGGGGCAGAGAGGGAAGCAGGGGCAAGGGTGCTGCGTGGAAGACTTGGTCTTGTACAATTTTCTTAAACAAAACTGCTTGTTTGAATTCCCTAAAACTTTTGCTGATGAAAGTCTGCGGAGTCCACCCCAAAACGTTCCTGAGGGGGGCTGTGTGTAGAGCTCCAGAGGGTTTCACACAGCAGATGCAGCAGAGCGGGGAGCTGGGGAGGGATCTCCTGTTGTCCTTCCACTTTGCCTCAGCCTGCGCTTGGGAAGATCATTTGCAGCAGGGAAAGTGCTACGGGCATCTGCAGCTTGTGTATTCCTGCTGGTCACCGCCAAAGAGGCTGTTTGCTGAGACGTGCTCTTTTGCTGCTGAGACATGGACACGTTTCCCTCTGGCCAACAAGCAGCTCTCTGGTAGCGGCCGCCTTCGTTAGCAACTGTCCAGAGCTGAGCACCAGCTGAGATGAATGGGCCCTGTTTCCAGCCTCTGAAGCCCTGCCTTCTCCTTGGGCTAATCAGATTAAGCTAATAGTATAACCCTGTTCATTTTTTAACATTGGAATCTGTCTTTTTTTAGCTTGCACTACTTTCGCCTGCCTTTCATTGCCTGAAGTGAGTTTCTTTATAAAAGCCTAGAGAGCTCGAGGATAAAATTTTCAAAGAATGCTTTGAAAGTAAGACTTAAACGCCAAGTGACTTGGTTGCTTTCTAAATTTTACTCAGGGTGCATAACCTCCAGTGAACTACAGTTTTCCAGAGTTTATGGTGTGCTAAGAGCACTAAGAAGATTTTAAAACTGGATGAGTGGAATCCACCAGTTTAGCCTGACTTTTTTTGTCAGGCCGAAAAGCAGGCTTCCTGGGAAAGTAACTAGAAGATATCGAAGGCGTGCTCCTACTAACCTCTTGCAATTCTTACCAGTTGGCAGTAAGCTCCAGAGATCCCAAGGGTCACGCTGTTTCATCACCGGGTAAACAAGATTGTTTACAATCAGGTTTTCAGCAACCACTTAAAAGACGAATGCCGGGAGCATTCCCTTACCTGTTGCACAGCTCGGCCCTGTGTAGGGCCGGTAGCAGTTGCAGTGGTAGCTCAGCCACAGGTTGGTACAGCGTCCCCTGTTCTGACAAGGGTGGGTTTCACACCAGTCCTTTTTAGTACATCCTGTCCTGACATTTAAAGATGATTCAGGTGATACATTCTCTGGAGTAATAACATTCAAGTCTATTTCAATGTCCTGGAGACAGCCTACAAATGAAGGTGCAGAACGTATATTATAGATGTTAAGCAGAGAGTTGCTGCTAATATTCCCCACTGGCAAGCCGCCCAAAAACGTGCTCTGAAATGCAAGCATCACGTGATCGTTATCTATCATAGCAGACGTTTTATTGAGACATGATTCTACACAAGAGCTGTCAGGCAAATTAAGAGTAACAGCTCTTGCCAAGGTTACCTCCACTGAATGCCATTCTCCATCACTGACATTATGTGAAATATGCAAAAGAGCCTGTGGCTGGTCATTGACTTGCACGGATAAGTGTAAGTAGCCATTCAGTAACTCCAGCTTCGCAAATGTGTTTTTCTCCCCTCGGTAAAACAGCAAAGCCGTAGGTTGCACAGTCTGAAACCTCAGGTTTATATTATAGAAAAAATCCTTTTTAGGAGTCACAGGATTCTTCAACAAAAGGAAACTGTTTCCTTGAAAAGAAAATGTTGTTACGGTTTCACAGTGCATTCCAGTATACCCAGGTGAACACACGCAGCTGAATCCGTGTTGGCCATTTTTCAAATGTGGGATACATATTCCATTGTTTTGGCATTGCTGATCGGTACAGCCACGGAGGACTTCGGTACAGTTCCAGCCACCATAATAAATCCCTTCTTTGTCTGCAGGTGGGCAATGGCAAGTGTAATTCCCAGGAAAATTCTCACAGATTCCACCATTTTGGCAAGGGTTCGCGTAACATTCGTTGATGTCTTCATCACAGTGAGTACCTGAAGAATAAGCAAAGGATTAGACATTCTGGACCGGATAATTGGAGCCCCAGACGATATTTTTGATAACATGTGTTTTATTAAACTGTCTTTAATTAGAGGGGAATGTCTTGATTGACTAACAAGTCTAAACCATGTTAAATATAAATATTCCATTCACGTGCCATGGTTTTCTTGTGCAAAGTATTATATAAACACCTTAGTGATGATCACATTTTTGAGAAAATACGCAACCAAACTGACAGTTTTGATACGGATAATGTGATGAAATTGAGATAAACATCACCTCCAAAAGATGCGCTCAAGTAATTGTTTCCCACCTATTCTGTGGCGGATACCTAGAATGCTTTGAGAGGAACTGAATTATTTATCACGTATAAAAAGCCAAGAATTGTTGCT
The DNA here is from genome assembly GCA_013400035.1 of Rynchops niger. Classification (NCBI taxonomy): domain Eukaryota; kingdom Metazoa; phylum Chordata; class Aves; order Charadriiformes; family Laridae; genus Rynchops; species Rynchops niger. The sequence goes on from VXBH01005465.1 coordinate 6,087, forward strand.
TAATTCATGTTCATAATACAGTAAGTTGATGAGTCTGATGGTCTTTTCTTCTCTTTCACATTCATCCAAACAGTAAAAGAATTACAGACAGCATTCCTGGTCCCATATGAAACATCTTAGAGCAACAATCTTCAAGAGAGAGCCACAGGACTCATAAGTGCTATATGATATAGTGGGACAGACTGACAAGTAGGTGAACACCCCTGCAAAATTTATGCACAGCAAGCTGGCTATCTGAAGAACACAATTTGGAGAGTGAGGCGGGAGCTGCGCAGTGTGACAATAAGAAATCCAAAGAACTTAAACCTACATCCTATCGGTGGTGTGGGCAAGATGCCGTGAGACGCACCCCATCCACCATGAGTGAGCAGTTGCTGCACTGCAGGGTTAGGTGCGTACTGCAGTTATTCACAAATGAACAATGGATCTCAATTCTTCCAAAAAAGAGGCAGCGGTGACTTCTGGTCCATCAGCCGTGGTCTTGTATTGTGTGGAGAGTTCACCTGGGACGTGATCTGAGAAGCTGTTGGAGGGGTTTGAACCTGTGTGTCCCAGCAGAATATTCCTGGTACCGTGTATCTACAGTGAACTTTCTTTACCTCTCCTATACACAAAATATAAAGCAAGAAAAGATGAAAGGAATATTTTCTCAAACGTGTCAGAGCTCGGTGATGAGAGCGCTTCTGTAGAAGGTGGGCAATAAAGATTCATATTTCCTCTTCTTCCATAAAATTCTCGGCTTCTGGTATATTGGGTAAAAGGAGAGCTCCTCATCGCAGCTTCACTGTAATTTGATAGATGTGACCCAAGTATGTCTGCTGGATCACACTTCACAAAGAAAAACAAATCCGTTCCTCTTGTAAAACTAATCTGTTTATCCCTCTACACTGTTGTTCATCTATAAAGTGGTAATTATAGTAACTTCTCCCTTGAGCAATCAAGTGACCGATATCTATGCAACGGATCAGGGAAAATCTGTTTCTTATCTCCCTTGGAAGCAGGCAAAATATCCAAATACTTTTTTGAAAACTCATGCTAAGTGCAACTCCTAATATTTCCACTTCTCTTCATAGTTCTTCTAGAGGAACATAACATATACTTTGCAGTTAGTTTTCAAACTAGTATGACCAGCACAAAGCAGTTAATAGATGTAATTATGCCTGTCTTCACAGCAGAACTGGTGCCTGTAAATTAGATAATGAGGTCTGCGGAGACTCACAGAGCTGCAGCTAGGTACCAGACACCACACCTAATTTTACATACAAATTCGCATTAAGCTTTATTTTTGCAGCCAAAAAAAAAGCCATTTTTCACAGAAAATTACAAAGCAGCATTCGGTCACAATAAATTGCTTCAGGTAACAGTGGATAAATGTAGTTACTCAGCCTAATTCCTTGCCTGTCCACTTTATTCAATCACAGTTGTAACTAGACCCATCTTGGAGAGTGGTAAGTTACAGAAGAGCCAGAAGGGAACTGAGAATTGGGTGAGATTTGTTGGAAAGATTAGCCAGAGTGAAGTGGTTGTAGCATGTATATAAAAAGCTCGCTCTTTCGTGATCCTCCTCACTCACCAGTCCTCAGCTGGAGCATCTAGTCTCCCCTTGAAGCTTCAGAGTATCAAACGCAGCGAGTGCCATCTCCCTGCTTTGGCAGCGGGGTTTGACAGCAGCAGTCTCTCTCGGGTTTCCAGCCAGGCTCATATTTAGTCCAATGTGAGATGTCTGTGTATACCTTAATGTGTGGTGGCACCTGGCAGAAATATGACTCATTGGGACTGACTTTCTCCAAGTGAAGTGCACTTCCCAAACCGCTACTGACTGGGGGCCAGAGCGATGCCTGCTTTGCCCAGTTTGTGGCAATTTCTGTGTTAGAGACATCTCTTGCTTTTGCTATTCTGGTATATGAAAAGTGAAGTTATTGTGAGCTGTTTCCTGTTTTGGTCAATGTTTTAGTACATCTCCTGCCTGGTATTGCTCCCTTTCCTGCTTTGACATCAAGAACAATGTGTCCACAGGTCTTGTATACAACTCAGTCTTAACGTGACAGCTGTAGAAATGCACGTCTCTTGATTTTTGTGTCAGAGACAAAAATCAGAGCAGCCTTGAAGCGGTAGGATCAGGGATGTATTAGCCTCGTCACAGGGCTTGAGAGCAGTCAGAGCGTGCTTAAGGATTTGTAGACTAGGAGCCCCTATAAAACCTTTCCTAGAAAAAATCAGCATAGTGAATGGCTAGGTATTTAGGTGCTGCGTTCTCCGTAACGCATGATGACTCTGTGTATATGTATTAGTCCACAGCACCCACGAGGCAAGACCTTTGCCTGGGAGCACAGGTCTGAGTCACACCTCGCAATAGTGGCTTGTCTCTGAAAGGATGAAACAGATGCATAAACTGAACCCAACTTGACAATAATGTTTAGTGCCTGTGTTGTTCTCTACCTCATAAAATCAGCCATAAAAGTAATGAAATCATTTCAGGAGAATCTAAACTTGGAAATCATATCTGTTTCTACCTTTAAATTTAGATAACACATTTGATAACAAAAGCATCGATGTCTAACAAAGAAATAAATTTAGTTTTATGAGGAGGTGCACATGTTATTGTTAGTGTATTCCTTGCCTATAGAAAATGAGTAACGCCAGTTACTAAATGCAAAGTGACTATCATAGAGCCACTTAAATACATGCTAATTTCATAAGCATTTCAGTGTCTGAATACAATGCTTACTTTTTAAGTAATGATGTTATAATAGATTGCAAAATAATTACTTTGCAGAGTTGCGTGTATATATATATAAACACACATATACACTTACATCTATTTGCCTACAGTTTCATAATAAGATTAGCACAACAATAAATATAGGTCACACCAAAAGACAAATAATAAGCTGGTTTTTTTCATACCAAGAATAAATTAATCAGCTGTTCTTACAAGCAGTGTTGATATCGCTTGTTATCTGCCAATCGCTATACAAGCAAAGACCACTGTCACTCAAGATAAAAGCACTCTAGATAAAAGGATTAGCCAATATTTATAGAACTGTATAAGCAGTTCAAATAGCTCAGGTTGGAGGAGAAGTCTAGCATGTAAAAAAAAAAAGTATTCTCAAAAGCTGTAAGACATACCAAATGCAATTGCGAGGGGAACTATTCTTTTCGGTGGTTACTTGCATTAGCTCAGCTAAACATATTTTTGTTTTTAAGCGAAAAGTCAAGTAAAACCATTCAGCATTTTCTCTTCTAAATATATTACACACCTACCTAAAACTTCAGATAATGTGAATATGTTAATCATATTTTTATAGATAATTATTTTTCCCTCCTGCGAGGTTTTATTCAAAACAGAGATGAAACAGCTCCTTTGACTCAGTTTGATAACACCACTCATATCTGTCTCCTTTTTTCACTTACACATTATTACTATAGGGTAGCTATTCTCTAACTGTTAACCTCCTAATTAAACTATCTGTTTCAAATTTAGCAGCAAAGGTTTCCTGCAGAAGCAGGATGACCGAAGCAATTAATCAAGCATAATTCTGCCAAATGCCACTAATTTTCATTTTGATTAAACAATTATAAAAGTATTATCCAAGTTACACTTTTGATAGACACCTTTGGTTAGAAATCTGTTTACAGCTTCCTGCCTTTCCAGTACCTTGACACGATATAAATACCAAGCAAGTACAAGCAAGCAGTCTGGACGGATACTACACGTTCAATACAGTCTAAGTGCACATATAATTTCACAAAAAGAAAATATTTACCTGTAAACATGGTCATTAAAATGATGTAAACCTGTATCCTAGTTGCAACCATCTTTTTCTGAAGGTAAAAGATGGTTTAGCACTTAAAAGAGTCCACAAAGTAAGTTTCTGTAAAATTCAAACCAGTGCTTAATATTTAAAGGCTTCCTTCCCAGGATTAGGTTGCTCCACTTCTCTACCTGCTGATGTAGTCTGATGGTGTCTTTTGTCCAAGCCAGATCAACAAGGCTTAAAGTAAGACTCATTAAACTGCTGACGCAATAGATATGTATTGTACTTAAATTCTTTTTCAGCATGTTCTGTCCAAGTGTGCTCACGCTAAACTTGATTATGTTTCACAGAAAAGCTTATTTTTAGGACCCGTTCAAAACTGATTTGTCACTTTTTGTTATTTTACAAGGTGATGTTTTTTAAGACTGTATTTTCATTCATTTTCAAGAGGTTTGTTAACCGAAATCAACTCTTTCATGGTCACTGTCATTCAGGCAAACTGTACATCTCAATAAGCAGATAGAAAAGACCTAAAACTGTATCTAATTTCTTTATTTTATAAAGTATTTTTGTTCCATTGGCCGTCGTTGTACTGTGGATTTCTGAGTGTGCTAAAGACAGGAAAAAATAATTTACTAAAACATTTTCTTTCTTCAGCTCTTGAACAAGACATTCTGATTTGGACCTAATTTAATGAGAGGAAAATAGAGTTCAGGAGATTGAACTACTTATTTCTGTGATAAATTAAGCAGCATACTTTTTTTTTTCTTTTCATTAGACTTTATTTACATGGTGAATTGCATAAAATATTGCTAAAGCAATATCTCTTTGTGTAATTAGTGAAATAATTATAAAGCAAGAGAATCTTTCCCTGGGTTGGTATTTATAACATCCAAGTGGCACATGGCAAACTATGGATTGGGATCTTTGTTTTGGCAGTTTTCCATTTTAAAACTTCAACAATGGATCCTGAAGTCTCTCTCAGCGTGTCCTCAAGAAAATGTTGGGTTTTGGCAAGTGTGTTTCAATTCCTTCTTCTTCCTCAAATCATTTATTCATTAATGAGGATATTCCTGATCTCTTGTCAGATTTGTTTCTAGGTTCACCGAAAGACTTGTATGCAGGATACAATTTTGGATTCATTTAACCTACAGCCCACAGTTGCTTTTATGACGGTACTCAGAAAACCGCTTCTCCTTCCAGCCTCTGATACAGACATTGAGTCATTTTTCCAACAATAAATTCAAATACCATGTGATAAGAATGTCATCCAGACTCTTTGAAAGGTAAGGAAGCTTTAAACAAAATGAAGTTCAGTTTGATAAATTGGCATGCATGTACTTCATTAGTAGTGCTCCTAAGATGTCTCGTGTAACAGCTTGAAGTTTAATATGCCTTTGTATTTTGAAAATAACAAGAAAAAGTTGGAGGTTCTCAGTAATGGTCAGGCGCTTTGCAATATGACCCTGATAAATGTTCTGAGGAAAGATTATGAACGTATAGACTGTCAACAAGTTGGGACAGGCATACACTGCTACCGCTCAGTGAAAACACGGAGTTGATGACACTCGGAGACACAGGAACTTCATGCCAGGATATTTAGCAAACTGCCACCAGCAGTTCTGACATGGCTTCAGGGTGCTCTCAACAAACCTGTCAAGAACAAGGGGGTTACAGAAGGTGGCAGTTACTCTAATTACAGTAAGGGTTTGATACTGTCTTTAATAACATTTTTCATATACAAGCCAAGGAGAAAAATCTACGCAAAACCATAAAGTGGGTATAAAACTTGTGTAATCCTGCCCAGAAAGTAATTGTTAGAGGTTTCCTGTCAAACTGGGAGGCTATATTGAGTATGGTTTGGGATTTTCCTGGAGCTGCTTTGGTCAGTGTTTCCATAAAAGATGTGGATGATGGTATAGAAAGTTTGCTTATTAACTTGTCTGGTAAAGCAGGGTCAAGTGAAACTTTTGAGTGTGTTAAAGACAAAATTACCTTTATAGGTGAACATAAGAAATCAGAGAAATGGTGTGAAATATATTGGATTCAATTCTGGAAGGACTCATTCAGTTTCTATAGTCTCAGGCCAGAATAACCAGCAATCAGGTGGAACAATAGTTCAGTTTACAATGCCTTGGGCATGCCTTAGAGGGAATACTGAATCCACTTTCACTGCACTGCAAGGAAGATTTGGATCAACTGGGAAGAATTCAGAGGAGAGCAATGACCATAACCACAGGTCTAGAACATATGACTTGTGAGGAGAGACTAAAAAATTAGGACTGTGCAGTCGAAAGACAAGCAGAGGAAATGGGACACGGTAACATCTTTCAGTACAAAAGCCAGAGCACACTGGTCCCTGAGACCATAGCAAACAAGCAAAGAAGTCGTGTGTTTGACCTGCACCAAGGAAGATCCAAGTGACACTTCAGGAAAATATTTCTAATGGTAATAAGGCCACAAAGCTTTGGCATAAGATATCCACTGGGAGCCATAAGGTCTATTTTGGATCCTTAAAAATAGGTTAGAGACAAAAGTGCAGTGTGACACAAGTCAGCTGACCGTATCTTAGACACACAGATAGCCCAAATGATATCTGCGTGTCTGTCCCAATGCTATCTTTTTCCATGTTTCTATGACTTCCTTGAGTAAAATAATTCCCAGCAGCTGAGCTGTAAGAGGTGTCAAACTATACCTGCACGTATACGTAACTATACACATACAGGTATAAAATGCAAGCAGGAGTAAACCTTGGAGAAACTCAAATTGTAGCATAGCCTTTAGAATATGCTTTATGGAAGATGAAGACAAAGAGTTTGCAATAACACTTCCTCCGCCTATATTTTACAGTTTTGGAAATGTCTGTTGCAAAACCCTACCTCGGGCAGAAACAACTTTTTTCAAGGGACTCATTAATACTGAGGCCAGCGGAAAGATCTGGCAGAGCGTATATTCTTCAGAGCTCCAGGTCTTAGCAGACAATCATGAAAATTCTAACTTTGCCACATCTGCACTGGTAATTGCAAAGAGATAATTACTCTTTGCTGGAAGGAGGAAATGCACATTCATGAGTGAGTAAGCGCAAGGAAATAAATTGACCATCTTTATGTCATCGTAATTAAAACTCATGCTTCTGGGCATAAATCAGTTGTCATGGAGGTCAGGAAGGAGGTTTTACTCCTATGTACATCAGCGTAGAGAAAGTGAGGGGATTTTTTCTTCTCCTATTTTCCTTCAGTCAAGAACTGGCTCATATTGGATATTGAACTTAATGTGACCAGTGATCTGATCCAGTATGGCAATTTTTGCTGCTGTCTTAGCAGGAAAAGCTCATGTAAAATGAAGGACAGAGTACAGGGCAGAGCTGGATCACATGGAAAATGGATACTTTAAAATAGCGGGATAATAAGCATTTGCTAACATTGGGCTAATTTGCACATGATACCTTTCACACAGAACTCTAATTCTGTAAAGTCATAAGACCTTGCTAGTTATTCCTTTATTGCAGACAAATTCACTATTCTGCTATTTTTCCTCCTGCCATTTGAAATGTACATATAAAGTTGATACTGGCTAGGAAAAAAAAAAAAAAAAACTAAAATAGAAATAGAGTTGAGTGACTTGGCTTAATCATTAAATATGTCACTGTAGCTGAGGGGTATGGAATTCATAACGTGCTAGATTCAGAATGGCATGTTGTAACTCGATCTTTTTAAATGTTGCTGGCCTGAAGCTTCATAGACTAGTTTGAATTTTCAGTAAAAATGGGTATTTTTTTTTTAAGTAGTAAAACCCCCCAATCCCTTAATCTCTTCAATCGTTAAACATTTTCTGAAAGCAAAAGTACTTGGAAACGTTTTTCCACTTGTTTCACATGTTTTGTGACACCTAAAATAGTTTTCATTTGGAAAAAAAAAAAAAGAAAAAAAAGAAAAAAAAAAAGAAAATCGTGTACATGCTGTAGGTGATTAGTTGTTTAGTGAGATCTGGTGTGTTTATTTTATTTTATAAATATTGGAAACAGCCGACCGAGTTAAGCATTGGCTTCAGCTTCCGGGTAGCTCAGCCAGCCGTTTTCATGAGCCTGCTCTGCAGACCGTGAGTGCTCCTCAGGCAAAGTTGTGGGAGCGGCGCAGCCAGAGGTCAGACCCATAGAGCCTGTGAATGGCAAGGGGCCATGTCCTAGAAGGGCAGCATGGCAAAACTGTTGCTTGTAGCCTACACCTTCGTCCCATATTTCGATTAACACAGCCAGCCATGTGGATCCAATTGTAGGATTAGGGTCTGAATCCGGAGTAGAGAGAAACTTGGTGAAGAAATATGTCCCTGCGTGGCACTCATTTTCCTTTCATTTCCCTACTTCTAGAGTCAGCTTTATATATTGGTAAAAGAGGCAGCTGCTGGTGCATTTGACTGATGGAGGTAAGAAAGAAAATCAAACGGTGGCAGCCCAGTTTTCCCAGGCAGCATCCCTCTTGCGTGGGTTTTCTGGCTGCACGAACGTGTCTGTAGCTGTGGCCACACTGTTGATATGAGCTAGGAAGGGTCAATGAGAGGAGGGGGAGCACAATTACAGGGTGTGACAGGTTAAAGTGGAGAAAGGTGATTTATGAAGGATGCCATTAAGAAAGAAGACAAAATTGCAGGTAAGATTTTGGAGACTAAAAGATGAAAAAGTAGAGAAAAATGTTAATAGGAAAAAGGAAATGGAAATACAGAATCAATGGTACCCCCAAAGGTATGTTGGCCTTTGAGACAGCGTTCTTGTTAGACACACAGGCCTTTATGGGAAGTAAGAGGATGGAGTATGTGTATGTATGACAATTAATCTTTACAGGAAATGTGAGGCATGCTGAGAAAGACTCCATATCGGAGACAAGGTCTACTCAGAGGTCTGAGCTAAAACTGAAAGTGGTGAAAGGAGACCACAGGAGCAATGCCAAAGACAAAAAACTAAAAAAATAAAATTAGAAAAAAAAATCTCTTTTTTTTTTGTAATTTAATATAGTCATGTGTGCTGGAGCAGAGAAGTCAATTCACAAAATGTGAGAATCAAGATAGAATCATAGAAAAATTTTGATTGAAAGGGACCTCCCAAGGTTATCACCTGGTGCAGTGCTCCACTCAAAAGGTCAGGACATCATCCAGAGGAGAAATTGGAATAGTGGTTTTCAGAGAATTTGATTAGTTTGTGTGTGATTATGGACCAGATATTTGGAAGCCAAAAAAGGTATTTGATGTTCTGCTTCCGGTATGTTTTTTGTGTGTTTTTTAAGTTGTAAAAAGGAGTGTGTATGTAATTCAGGATTTTTTCATGTTTTACCTTTTAGAAAACTGTGGTAAAACTGTCAAATTCAAAGCATTAATGATCTGATTTGCATTTTTTGGAGATTTATGAGCTTGTACATACAGATGATGTGTGTGCATTTGAACTGAAGTATATCCAGAGGGATCTTAAAACAACCAATACCTTTGAGTTGTTTAATTAGATCACACAAGGTCATGTTTCATTGACTTGAAAATCTGTTTGGAGCATATGATTCACTTTGGAATTGGAAAACAGATTAATTTTCTGTCCTACAAACACTTAAGGGCTTTAAAAGAGTGCTTGCTGTTGATGAACTCATCCATTGAGACGTGTATGCTGTGTCCGGTCTCCCCTAAAAGGGATTTTCTACCAAGTCTCTTGTTGACTGCTTCCTATTTGTTTTAACTGAGGTAGGCAAGCGCAGCCCCTGTGCTGTCTAGTGTGAAACGGCTTCTGCCCTGGAAACGGTGCTTGGGAAAAATTCAGTCATTTGCAAGATTTTCTCATTTTATTAAAACCAATGCGAATCTCTGCAACATACAAAAGTGACTGTATTTACATAACTTCATTGTCAGTCCACATTGAAACAAACTGAAAAAGCCAGTAGGCTCATAGTTTTAATAGGGCTTATAGAGCTTAACTGAGAATAGAAAAATATCAAATATGAATGTGTGAACATACATAACATGTTCATGCTGTGTGTATTTTGAGCTGTGCAGAGCATAGCTGTATAAATAGCATGAATATGATCTGTATTTTTGCTGTGTATAATTACACTTCTCTATTCCTACAGGATATATTTCTACAGAATTTATTATCACTTTAAATACAGAAAAACAAGTCTTTTACCCTGAACTACCCACTTCTACAATTTTTTGTAAGGCAATTACTCCACCTGATGCATGTTTTCCTTCCTGTGTAAATAGCTGTGACTTGCTATAGAGCTGATGTAGATGCAGAAGACCTTAGACTTCGGACTGTGATCTTTCAGTCCAGTTCCATATCAATGGGAATTGCAGGAGATCAGATCATACCTCTTTTTACTTCAGCAGTGGTGTTCATTTCTCTCATTCCCTGCAATGTTAGTTCTTTTGCAGTGTGAGGACTCCTCTAAACGATGGCTTTGTTTATCCAAGGTTTCATATGCTTAACGCATCTTGAAGCTGGGAGGCGCGAGACCCAAACTAGCTTCACTTTTGCTAGGTCACATAACAATCCCAATGGCTATGGGATAGCATGAACGTCAGCTGAGACTGTGTGTGCTTGCCATGGACTGCTGGATGTCTTATTGGGGGTTTTCCTGGGTCATACTATGAGTATGTGATTTAACTAGATTGAACATAGTTTTTGTATGCCTTATGGGCTAGAGTTAACTCCTGTAGCTGTGCAGACGTGTTCACAGTACAGCATTTAAGTAGTTTTCTTTATTTGTTACTATAGGTGGTGATTTACTCATAGGTGGTGATGTTCTGGCCTCGCAAACAGGCCTAATAACAGATTCTGAACCCTCCTTGTTAAGAAAAAATAGTGCCCATAGGACAGTGACTACAGCCATAATTGTATTGATCATTATGATTCTCTATAATAGTGTCATGTTGTTAACACAGCCAGACTCGAAGAATTACAGCAGTGGGAGGGCAATCTGAATCAGATCCACTGAATCTATTTCTAGCAGTTAATTATCAGCATAAATTAGCTGTCTATACTAGGCTTTTTTCCTTTCTCTGTGAGACTGTTTATTGAAAGTACAAAGTTCATTGTCAGCCAGGGAAAGAGCATGCTTTCCTTAATCTGGTTCTCCCTACACAATCAGCAGAAGTCCTTTTCTAAGTTAATTCAAACACTTTTTTAAAAGGGATCAACACTCAGGCGATCAGTAAAAGGCTAGCTTAACTCCTTTGAAATTCCCCTCGTACCCGAAAAAAATCAGTCCAGGTACCTAAAGAGAAGCAGATTGTGCCTTACTGTCCTCACCTCAGAGTTTATTTCGAACAGTGCAAATGAGCAGACATAAAAATACTAGGCTTTATCACTTGCTCCTCCTATTCACAAACACTGAATAATTAAGAGCTAGATGCTACAGGGAATGATTCATACAAGAGTTTTTATATAGTATATCACATAATATTAATTTTAAAGCTCACTTTACCAGCTTATTTTTATTACTCAGTGTCCAAACATACTCTTTATGTCCTTGAGAAGAGCTTAGACCTTGGACTTATCAGTGATAATTAATTGCCAGCAAACTGTAAAACTGCTGAGTCCAATCCAACAACAGCATTAAAGTGATTTTTTTTAATGAACAATTAAAATTGGAATTGTATCTATATATACATATATATATATATACACACACACATACATACGGGTATGCAAAATTGGGAAGAGTTCGTACACCAGAGAGTTGTGCTGCCAGTCAGAAGGACCTCAATAGGCTGGAGAAATAGGCACCCTTCAGGAAACTCATGAAGTTCTGCAAAGGGATTTGCAAAGCCCTGCACCTGGGGACAAATAACCCCATTCACCAGCACATGCTGGGGTCCAGCAGGCTGGAAAGCAGCTCTGCCATGCTGGTGAGCAAGGGGGACATGATCCAGCAGTGTGCCCTTGCAGCAAAGAAGGCCGTCAGCCTCCTGGGCTGTATTAGGAAGCGTGTTGCCAGCAGGTCAAGGGAGGTGACTCTTCACCTCTACTCAGCACTGCTGGGACCACATCAAGTCCAGGTCTGGGCTCCCCACATACAGGAAAGAAGCGGAGGTACTGGAGCAGGTCCAGGAAAGGGCCATGAAGATGACTGAGGGATTGGAAAATCTGTCATGAGGCCAGGCTGAGAGAGCTGGGGTTGCTCAGAAGTTGAAAGTAAATTTTAAAGGCAGGAGATAGCATTTCAAAGGAAAAAAAAAACATATAAACTTCTCCCCGTTTCACCTGTTCCTTCCCCTTGAAGAACTATGTATATTGTCTGATCTTGTGAACACGATTGCTCTCATGCATGCAATTCTTCTGAGCACCTGAGCACATAATTGTGAGGCTCATCTGTACAGATATCCCACTTTTAAATTTAAAATGCTGTACGTTGCTAAATAATCCTTTATAACAGGTACAGGTGGTAAATCTGAGACGTACTGTAGAAGTTAAGAATATTTGGATTCTTTACTTTGTTTCCCCTGTATATGGGCTTGGCAGCATTAATTCACAAAGTTTTAGAAAATGATGTGTACATGACAGCCCTGAGGATTTCCATCATTGTGATTTTCCTTCCAACTCTTTTTTTTTTTTTTTTTTTTTTTTTTTTTAAGAACATAATGACCTATGGCAACTAAGCTTTATTCTCTGTGGAGTCTGACATTGCTTCTGTTTAATGGATCAGACAGTTTGTGATACATCAGTACAAGACACTTTCTTCCCCACGTCAACCTGGGGTACCTCTTCAATATTTCCCATCTGTGCTGACCTGTGTGATCAAGAGGTCATGTCCTGAAGTCAAACCCAGAATCGAAACACTCACGTCTGCCACGGGCCAGACTATTAATGTAACCCATTTAATTTACATCAAGTTGGAACTTGACATTCAATTTCTCAGTCCAGAAGCAATTATTTTTAAAGGAACATGCCAACAATATTGCTTGGCTTAAAATAGCGAAAGTTCAAAAGGGTAAAAAACATTTCACACCATAAATAAAGAATTGATTATACTTGAAAACAAAGTTTGTAATTACTACTGACATTTCTGAGCCTAGATGAGGTGCCTTTTATGCTTTAAAAACTGATGTCATTTATGCCACTGGCATTATGGGAACCTTATGTAAGGGCCTGAAATAGTCCTTTGCTGGTATTTTAAGGATCAAGAGAAAACCAAGAATATTTTACACAATGCTTGTGTGAAACACATATTTTTTTTTTGTCATGTGAGGGTGCAAAACTAATTGTGGGTGCTCAGCCTTTAGAAGAACAGGAATTCCCCTGCCTCCTTTACCCCAATAGCTCCATCAGCAGGACCACTGGCATAATCAGTAAAACTGAATACTTTGGGACGGAAAATGATGTTGTTCTTGCGTGAAAGCCAAGCCTCCAAGATGCTAGCAGATATTAACTAGGAATAGCTCTGATCTAGGTCATCAAATTACTCTTCTGTATGTAAAACCATAGTGCTTAGTTTTTCCATAGCTCTTACAGTCCTGGGGGGACTTTGCATGACTGGCCAAAGACCAGTATCCCTGAACTCCATGTGGAAGTTTCTGCTAATCAAACTGGGTGGTGCAAAAGCTAGAAATTGATGTTAAGAATTTGGACTAGCAAACAGTGTTCATCACAAAATCTTTGAGAAATAGCATCTTCCAGATCACGCTCTAATGACTGCGTTGAAATATCAGCTAAAACTAGATTTTGCTAATGTGTAGCAGATGGTCCACATAGACAGTATTTCATGCTCCCTCTACCGGCTAATAGGTACAGGAGTACAGAGAACTTTCTTAGTTCTCTAAGAGCTCTTACGTCTCTCAGAGCTCTGCTGGTACCAAAATGCTGATGCTTGTTCAAACAAATGGCATATTTTCACATATTAGGCCAGCTTATACTTTTTGGGGGCGCTAATACAAAGAAACAGTTTCCCAAGTAAAGCCCTTTATCAAGGATGAAGAAGAATGCCATCCCATTGCTGTAGTTATTTGGGGATGTTTATGTGTGAGAAATGGTATTTCAAAGGCATGTAAAAATCTGTGAGTGTGAAAACAGAGTAGCTGAGCTATATAAAAGTGTAACCTCTACAGGAACGAAGTGATGAATGGCATTACACCATTTATATTGGATGCCGTACAACCCCAAAAGCGGCCTGCATACTTTAATCTTAAACAATTTTACTCATGCACCTTGACTTTCTATCTGAATAAGGCCAATATTGCTTTCATAACAAATATACACAGGTTTGGCATGCAAACATCACACGTTTCCCACTGTCAGAAGCCATGCAATTAAAATAATTAATTAGTAATGAAGACCAACATAAACTCTGCTTATTAACAAGCTTAGGGATGGCATGCTGCAAATCTTGCAGAAAGGAATGAAGACAAATCTTTTATTCTTTCCACAAAACAATCCAGCCATAAAACTGTGCACTTCAAAATAGAAAAGATGAAAGTTGTGGACCTTTTTAATTAGTGATCAAAGAACGGCTTTCTATAAGCAGAGCAATAAAGTACTTTGAAGCAGCTATTATGTATGTGTTTACAAATATATGTGTATATATGTGTGTTAGTGCATATGTGTGTGCGTACACACATTTATACATACATGCATATGGTTCAGAACTACTTGCCCATGTGCTAGTTCTGACCGAACTCCTCCAGCTTCTCCAATGTCACTCCTGAGTTCCTCCGTTATGAGGGGAAAAGAGAAGTAATGCCTCTTAAATGTTTGGTTGTATAATTTACTGTATTTTCAATAAACTGGATTTTAATGGGGCTCACACTGGGGAAATTATTAAGGCTGTTTTCAAAATCATCTGTTGAGTAAAACATTGAACTATTAAACTGGGTCATTTTGTTTATCGCTTGACATTTGACCTTAAATTTTCCATAAATTGGAATGTATTGAGGAAGTAAAATATATTAATCCCATAGCATAGGTCTTCTCTTTACTGTCTACTTATTAAACACTTTCTCCATATTAGTGAAAACTCCACGATGTGTAGATTTAAAGAAAGTTAATTTCTGTTTGGAAAAAAGTTGTGCATCTGCTTGACTTCACAATTTGACTGTAATTTGACCAGAACCATGTAAGCTTATATAACACAATGCTAAAAAGCATATGCTGTAAAGTAGCTCCTGAGGTGGATAATCAAATTCTTAAGATGAGCAAATTTCTGCTGTCCGTTTAGTATGCGCAAGACCTTTGATTTCACCAGCGTTTGTGCATGGTTATCACTTAGACCACACTTTAAACTCTACTTTCATTAGTGGTTGTCTTTGCCATTGGATGCATGTGTATGCAAGAAACACTCCTCTTTAGCAAACATATAGGACTACCTGTAATGCCAGGGTGTGCTAGACATGTAGAAATAGCATTAGGATGTATATCGGGAGATACACAGCAGCTTCTGTTTATATTAGGGAAATAAAGGTTACTGCTTTTTCAACAACAAGAAAAGCAGGGCAAAATGAGTCTTATGTTCATTTCCAGGCTGCATTGCATGTTGATAGGCTGGGGCAAAGCAAGCAAGAAATGAAAAGGCCAGAGAAATTGTTCAATAGAGAAAGATGGAGCTGAGCGGGTTCATAAGCTCAGCCAAGAGGTGACAAAACTGGATTGTAGGAGACTATAAATATCTGAGGTATGCCAATTAAAAAGGCTAGGAAAGCTTTATTCACGGTATTAAGAAAGAAATCAAAAAGGTAAGTAGGTAGAGCCTGAAGAAAGCCCCAGAAGGAAAAGTCTTACTGGATATTTAGACTACTTTTAACAAGTAGTCAATCATATGATGGAATGACCCACCAGGAATAAATGTCAGGAAAATAATAGGTGCTTGAAAAGCATTATTCCTGTTGCCAAATGATATACAATTGTCGGGGGTTTTTGGGTTGGTTTTTTTTTGTTTTTGTTTTTGTTTTTGTTTTTTAAAGCAGTTTCTGCCAGATACTGGACTTAGAGATTCCTTAAATGTAAGGACATTATCTGTCTGTATGTTGCAAGGTCTGGGAGCTGATGGATGAAAAGCCATTCATCCCCTCCTCCTTCCCTTTAAGGAAAAAAGCTTTTCCTGCTAAAAAGTGTTTATGTGCAACACTGTTTAACACAGAGAGATGTGCCAGATTCAAAATATCCACTGCTTGCAGGCTCTGTCAGTCACGTCAGACTACATTATACAACTTAACATATCAGTGTAACTGGAGAAAATAGATCATAACGATGGGTCAGCTGTGAAATTTTAAAGCATAAAACTCTCTACATGTTCTGAAAATGATATTGGTAGATGCTTCCTAATGTTTTAATTTCATATATTTCTAAGTCAAAAAAAAAAACAACCCCAAAACATCTTGACATTTGTACATTCTTTTGGTGCTGAATAATGCAGAAGTGATGGCTGCAATCTCTCTGCATTTCCAGTGCAACTTGCCACAAGAAAAGGAGAGATATTTCTCACTTAATATATATTTCTCATTAAAAGATAGACATAGGTGTATCAAGGCCCAAAGTATTATACTCAGAGCTGTAAACAAATTGCCAGGTCTGGGGGCTAATTCTCTAAAGCATTGTCATGAAAAGTTCAAGGGCTCCTCTCTTAACGATCATGGTTCAGCTTTCACAAAATTTTGACATGGACCATCATTGGCAGAGAAAACACTCTCTGTCAAAAGGTTCTCTTGTGCAATAGGAATAATAGGCACAAGCTGAAGTTTTCAATAAATGGGGTCCTCTTCATAGTTGGCACCCATGCTAGGTGCATATTTTGTACCTGGGATCTGAAACTATTTCAGTCTCTACTTGGAGCACGTTAAATATGATAACTGGATCTAATGATGTACAAATACACCCTCCATGGGTTGTTGTGGGACTCCACTGTTCATAAGGTTATGTCATACCTTATGATCGTATCGGACCTTAGTCTTTTTTTCTGGTTTTCTGAAATGGGGATAATACTTACGTACTTCACAGTAACAACATATGACTGAATTTGCTTATGTTCATGAAATGTTCAGAGTTTAGTGAGGCTAAACCCAAGCCGCGGAATATTGTAGTAAATACAGAAAGATTATCAGGTGGTATCAACGTCAATTAGAGACACATGCTGCTGTTCTCTGAAGTGTCTCCCACCAAATTGGAATTCTTCAACCAGCAATAAACACTCGGTAACCATTAGAACAATATGCGTGTAAACGATCACTCTTGCAGTCTGCTGCCATGCAGGGGGGCAAGTTAAGTCATAAGAAGATTAATTTTTGCAAAAAACGGTACTACACTTTCTCAAAGTATTTCAAGATATAGGCGTTAAGGGAAGAGCTGTCATGAATAACACAAGTCAGTCTTAGCTGCTGTGGTGATTTATATGCCTGAAGAATGTAAAAATTACACCTTCTTGCACTAAATAGTACTTCTTACAGTTGTTGAAGAGGAGTGCTACCTGCAGTAGAAATGAAGTAGAAATGTCCCATGGGTTCTGTGATGGAACCTGGTAAAGGCATGGTGAATTCACAGATTCCTCCAGATATAGCCTAACTGCAGTGCTGCCATCAATATTTTGAGGTATGCTTGCTTCAGAGCGCCTTTATGTTACAGAGTGTGCAAATTGTGAGTTCAACCTCAGCTCTCCTTCTGGGGGCCTGTCTAGAGAAAGACTAATTATACTAACCTAGCAATGAGTCTGGTCTGAGAGCTAAGCATGTGAGAAGAGATTAGTGCTTATTGCAAAGAAAGCAGTTTGGTCAATCGTGAATAAAGAGACAAGCAAGAAATTAGTGAATATGCTGCATTCTTGGAGTCTGAAACCATTTGCAAAGCTGCCTGCCTCTTTCCCTGGAGCAGTCCACAGGCCAGGGCTAAAGGACACACTCTGTCATTCAAAGAGGATATCCTGAATTAAGAAATTAAGAAAAAAGTGGAGAAGGAAGAGTCCGTGAGAAAAGTAGAGGAAGAGGGGGAAACTGAGAAGGAACAAATTCTGATGACTGTGAACAGCTCCTTACCAGGACGCTACCGATTAAAGGAATGTTAAATACTAGTAGAGGATAGAATCATTAAAAGCCTGTCCAAATGTTCTTCCAAGATCAGAGGCTTTCACAGAGATGGAAAAAGTAGTCCTAATTGTCTATTTTTTTCTGTAAGGTTTTTACAGGCAGCAAGTGCCTGCCAGGCCCTGAGGGCATCCTGTGTAGATGGTAGAGCCCTCGCCTGCACTGGTCTTGTAATGCTGGAGCTGCTAGAGACTGGCTGGGAGTCATGAGAGAAGGTCCTCCTCCCTGTGCTTTTGGAGATCACAGAGTCTGGAATGGAGTTAGGGCAGCACTGCAGAAATATCTCTAGGAATGCAGTCGCTTCTTTCCCACGCTCAGAAAATAGCAACACTTTTTCACGTGTTGCTGTACAACTGCCCAGCATCACAAAGTCAATTTTGTAAGGGAACCTTTCACAGCAGTCTAACGGCGTAAAAGGGATCCTGTATTGATTGTGAATTGAATTTAGGTGGAAAGGATGTATGTTTGCATCCCTGTTACAGCCTCTCTGCAGTTCTGGAGTGGTAAGAAGCCTATAAATACATCAAGCCCTCATTCTGTTTTTCGGTGTTTCACATGTGTAGTACTCGTATTTGGAAGGTCGCCTTCAACCAGCTAACCTTGAATAGGGTGCTTGATAGTAGCAGCATTTTACTTCTTGAACCTTTGCTTGTACAGGAATAATAATTAGCTAACAGAACCTTCAGACCTGTTAATTTTGAACTCGAGTGCTTGTCTTGCCTGCAGAAGAAGCCTGAGTCCCACTGAAAAGATGAGAGGCACCCTTGCCACCTTCTTAATTTAAAAATTATCTTTTCTCTCTGTGTCTCTTCCTTTTTTATCCTCATTCCTTCCTTGAACAGTCTTGTCGTCTTCTAAGGACTCAGAATCAAGAGAAAATAAGCTTTTAAACTTGATGGCAGGCCATGAAATAAAGGGAATCAACCTGGTGTAATGGCGGAATGACTACTGTGGTGTGAACAGCTGAATGACAGATGAGGAATTAAAGGAAAATAAAATTTGGAGTTTAGGGACAAGATGAGAACTCTGTTGTTCATCTGCTTGATTTCATTTTGGTAAGACTCACATCGCTTTATATATCTAAGAAAGATGGCAGCTCTGTGATGATTGTACGGATGGTTAAGAACGGGATTTAAAAAATAAAGAAACCAAAAATATATGTATGGATGTTAAGCTTTCCAGTTTGGTGATAATGTGCCTACTACCCATTACTCATAAATAATATTTACGTCTGTATAGTACTGTCACAGGCCGGGGGAGAGGAGACATAGTCTACCCTGTCGTCTGCCAGTAGCAGACCTGTGGGCTTCTGTGTTTCCTTCACCCCAGCTCAAGTGCAGAATGAGGGTCCAAATGATTCCATTTTTAAGCACTGGTCCCATGATGTTCACAGTTCAGCATCTGGGTAGAGGTTTTCTTTAGTTAGTTGAGTGTTCAGTGCTCTCCCATACCGGCCATTTATCTGCCTCATCTTTGGGCTCCAGGAGACAGCTACTTTCCCCCATGCATATGCCAGGAATTCAATACACATACGACACCAGTCTGATCATATCATTTTCTCTTGCAGCACTCCAACAGACTGGGAAAAGGGCCAAGGAGATTTAAAAGGGAAAAATAGAAAACAAGGCAAATAAACGAAAAGGCCAAAACACGCTTAGGAATTCATTATGCCGAAGCAAGCGGCAGTGCTGGTGGCACAACTGGCACATAGTGGATAACAAGACGCCAGAAGTGGTAAGGTCCCCAGCAGCCAGCGCTCATCTGCATGCCAGCAGGCAGCAGGCGCCCTGCCTACAAATGGGTTAGTGGGCTCTACTCCTCCTACACTCGTTCTACTAAAGCAAAATGGATGGTTTTCATTCCTGCTGGCAGCACTGTCCCACCCGCCTGGGGACCGCGGGCAGCACTGGGAGCCTCATATGCTCCCCCCTCGTTGGGCTCAGTTCAAGGCTGGAACGTGTCACTTGACAAACCTTGCAAGTTCAGAGGCTCTTTAATTTTGACATGGTGTTAAGTTTACTACAACCTGGTGAAATGAGTCACTACCAAATCCATAGCTCTGCCCTTCTCCTTTCCCACGTGTTTTCATGAGGATAGTGAAAAGTTTAACCTTTCAAATAACAGCCTTCTTAAAAAATATGCAGTGCTAGAGCAATACAATATATCCATGATGTGAAAGGAGACAGTGCTAGGGTAACTATTGCCTTTAGCTAGCAGTAACAAATCACAAGCCCTTTAACAGAAAGACCAATCTATTAAAAATACTGTTGTGCTGGGGGGCAGAGACCAAGGTAATAAAAAAAATCTAGGGCTTGCTACTGCAGAAACAGTGAGACCTCTTGAAATCTGAGTATCCCTGAACCCTTTGATTTAAAAGGGAGATGGAGAAGTTTGAGCCTTCGTAGAATCTGCGCAGAAATTTTCTATCTTGGATCTAGGATAAGGCATATATTCAACGGCCTCAAAGAGTTCCTAGCTGGGATAAAGTCTGGGATTTTTATTTTTTACTTTTTATGTTTAAGAATTAAATTGTGTAAATAATTTTGCTTGCAGGTTTGTTCCTTCTAAGACTTTTAGTAGGACTACTGACTATTTTTCAAGTTACATCAGCAATCACCATCTACAATAAGATACTGCCAGATAATATTTATTCCTTTCTCCCATCTGGGAGGGGAAACATTTTATCCTGACATAGGCATGTGTTTAGGCTCCATTATTTCCTGCCCTTGCAGCTAAAAAGTGTAGTCCAAAAGGTAGATACTCTCAGCTTTTCAGGTGGATTGCAGTAATTTGTTTGCAGTCTTATCCAGTACGTTCAAAGATGTCACTTTATGCTTGTTACAAAATTGGCAACTGTCCTCAATTTAATGACATCTTCCCATTGATTTCAGTGGCTTTTGGATCAGGCCCCTGCAATGCAGGGTATGTGGATTATTATTTCTTCATATTACCCTGAACAGTGAGGTATGATTATAATGTTCTGCAAGTGCTTTACTGAGGAAAGAGGCATAATAAAATACTGAATGTAGTTAATGTGACTAATTAAAGAAAATCTTTGTCCTGTTTCAATAGGAATCTGAGGCTTTATACCTAAAGCACATACAACTATTCAGGTGTTAAAGCTGGAAGAATTCCTGACCTACAGCTGCAGAAATGTAGGACTTTGGCTGTCAATGAGATGTACTGATACTCGGAAGAAAGGATGTGACCTTTTTCCCAGCTGACTGTTAGTTCATATACACTAGATAAGCGCCCAGCTATCCTGATCAGGGATTGATCTGCTACCTTGAATCATACTACTGCTGTCAACTCTAATCCTAAATCTTCCTTAATTGCCATTAAAACATATGATTTATTTATTATTAATTTGGCTGTAAATGGAGAAATTACTTGTTACAATCAGAAGTGAATGTTTCCATTCCACCTTATAGGTTTTGTCAACACTTCTGACATACAAGGAGGCTGAGGCTCATTTTTGAGCATTTTCCATTTCCAGATTACCTGAAGGATGGAGAAGGGCCGGAGAGAAACGTGCAGTGCTACTGGGAGGACTGTGGAGGTTGGCTGCGTTGTACTAAGGGCTGCTAGAACAAAGCCTGGGAGCCCAGGATGCTAAGTGCCACCTAGAGCGATCCTCCTGTCTTCTGTACAAGCATGTGCATTGCTTGACTAGACTGTATCTCACACAGGCTAATGAGTAAAGAGTTTAAAATTTAGGCCCTGCTGAAAAACAGAGGCAGGGAAGGAGGTGACAAGAGCAGCAAGACTAACCTTGTTTTGCAATTACTTTGCAGCATGTTATGAAATGCAGCTTTTACAGCCATCCCTGTTAAAGATTATGCTCTTCCTGCCTCCAACTGTCTGGACACACTGTTTGGTAAGAATAACTATTTTTGGTTTTTTCTAATGAAAGTTATACATAGCGTCCAACAGATACGTGGGTAACTAAACTTACATAAGGTTTTAAAAAATGTAATGTTATTTGCATATAAAGTAGCAGAAATTTCAGAGTTTCCAAGACTTTTCTCAGTCATGCTTTGGAAAATCCTGCATTGTGATTTAGGAGCTTACTTATTGGAAAAAAAAAAAAAATGTTTAAGATTAATATATTTAAATAGATTCTGCCACTCTCTTTCCAGACCAGTTAGAGTCTGTCTACATGGGTCCGCTGACTCCCTGGGGAGTAAAAGAGTCCATGCAAATGAAACCAGCAGAATCACAACCCAAACTGGGCAAACAAGCCAGGTGAAGCCAATTGATATGAAAGTGGGACAATAAAGGATGATAATTAAACAAGGAAACACCTTCTGAGTTGCCTAACAAAGCACAGTTTTTAAATCAGGGCAAGAGGGGAGGAAAAGCAACTTGAGAGTTGGATATCACTGGAAGGAAGAGAAAGAAGGGGTGTGTGAGGAGGTAAGGGTGCTTAGGACAGCCTGGGGGACATCGCAAGCTTTAGTAGAGGCCTCAGATTATACTCTCTTAGACAGAACGAAAGTACAACAGCAACACTTAGTGACAGGATAGAGAAGGACAGTTAAGGGGAAGGGATGGAACAAAAGCAAACAGGTCTCAGTGCCACTTTAAAGAAAAATAAAATGGGAATTCAGAGCGGTGGCTGTGCTTTTGGTACCCTTTTGTATCTTCTGTGCTGGAGATGTCAGTCATGAAACCCACTGGGGAACACAGGAATGTTTGTAAGCCTCTCAGGAGATGAATGAAATGAGAAACTGAAGACTGCTTAAATTAATCTAGCTATATGTATTTTTTTCCTTCAGAAGGAGAAAGGGAATGGTGTTGACATAAAAATACTGTGAACCCAGAAGTGTACAATTCAAACCCAACACGTTTGTGGCTGTGCTAAATAGCGTAGGCTGTGTTACATGCAAATCTCAACACATCTTCTTTCTTAGGATTATGGGTATCTGTAATTTCAATAGTTTTTTTTCTCTTAAGAACACAGCTATGCACACAACTTGAAATAATTTTTCATTCACGCTACAGAATATCACCAATGCACTACATTGCCAAATTTATACAAAATGTTGCCTTGTGCTCAGGTGAGAAGTGTTCCTGCCAGGCCCCAGTGCTGCTATACGGAATTACATGAGGACGGAAACACAGAAAGCTTGAGAGTTTTGCTTCGTGGTTGTTTTATGAAAATACTCTCTTATTTATTATTCATTGTTTTCATTCATGTGATATAATAGCTGTGCACAGTGAATTTCAAACTTGTGATAAAACAGCAGTTCACTGAAGTTTATGGCATAATTCAAGCAAAGGTGGTTATGAGTGGTGGAGCTTTGCAGCCAAGATGGTGGAAGTGACCGTGTCTCTCTTGGCTGTCTCAGGGGCCGTGCTCGGAACCTGCTGCTCTTTTCCTACCTCCACAATTTGTGCAACCCCCTTTATTCCATACAACGTGTGTATGGTGACCACCAGAGGGACCCTTTGCACTATGGCACCTTAAAACACATGACATTTTGAAGTTTTATTTACAGCCAGGCCTAAACAACGGGATATTGCGGTACATCGTTTCCTAAGCTTTCACCAAAGGATCCTTACCGGTAAAGCCTGGCTTGCAGCTACAGATATAGCCCTCAGCCTTGTCGTAGCTGAAGGTCGGTGGCAGGCCTGGGATGCTCCCATAGCGGCTGGCCCAGGATCGCTCCACGCAGTCACCCCCGGAGAGGCAGGGGCTGCTGCTGCACTCCCCGATGTCCTCCTCGCAGCGGGAACCCGCATAGCCTGTGGAGAGCCATGAGAAGGCGTTTAATTGGCATGCTACTCACTCATTCCAGAGGTGAGAATATTATTATGAATTCTAGGTGCACTTGGTTTCAGGCTCTGTCGCGTGCTAAAAGTTTTCCTCTGCTTCTTGAAGGTATGAAGGTTTCCCTGCATCTCTCTGTCAGGGCTCTGCAGCAGGACATTGCTCAGCTAGCTGAGCTTTGCCGTGCTCTACACACTTCGGGACTGTTTAGGAAGTAAGGTGGAGTTCTCTGCGGGTAGCAAGGTGCTGCACTGAGGTGTAGATACGCTCTCAGGTTGTGTCTTTTGCATCACCTCCCTGTGACAGAGGAGAACAGGGAGTATAAATTGTTTTGTTGTTTGTGAAGTGCTTTATCTGGAGTTTGAAGTGCCACAAAACTCCTGGATTTCTGGAAAATGTTAAGGGTTCTGCCTAATTTTTCCATTTCTAATGTACCAAGAACCATGGAGTCCAACATGGCATTTACTCCTCACACTGCGCTGTGCTCCTGCATCCTCAGTAAGAGCACAAACGTTAAACTTTCTAGAGAGACTTCTTGTACTTGGTCAGCATGCTCAGAGCTTCACAGAGTCTCTCAGAAGCGCAGGGTCTGTGTCCCCACTGCGGGTGTGGGAGCCTTTTCGCAAATGGCTGGATATGCAAGTGTTGCTGGTAGGGGAGAACGCAGCCCAGCGTGTTTCACACTACACTGCAGAAGAATTTGCATTGGTGATATGAAGGAGACCGATTTTCCAACGACAGCTTAATTTTTATTCACAAACAGACATTTTGCATTGAAAAGTAAGTTTGTGGAATCGTTTAAAGGTCCTGTTAATGACGATTGAAAAAGGGTTGGCCACAGCAGTGATTCATGTATCATATGGGTCGAAGGATTAAGCAACTGGGAGATGGACCCCAACTTTGGCTTATCTACTGTCTTGACTCCACAATACTGGCACTTTTGGTTTTTTTGCCCACTTCTGCAGTGCAGGGAGATCAATCCTTAGCTTGAAAGAGAGTAACTTACTTATAGGGCTCTGACTCACGGTAAGTGAAGCCCATCTGAACATAAGCCCATAGAGTATTTTTAAGGTCATGTAGCTTCAACCTTTTATTGTATCAGCAAACAAATGAGGACATCTCTACTACACAAGGAAAGAGTGTTTACAGGAGAACTGAGAGCTTACCTGGCCAGCAGTGACATGTGTAATTGTCAGCGTTGTCCTCGCAAGTGCCGTTATTGTAGCATGGTTGTGACCAGCATAAGGGCATTAAGGTCTCGCAGTGTATGCCCATAAATCCAGTACCGGTACAGTTGCAGCTGTACCTGCAACACAGAATGCAATGTTCACTCCAGCTGGAAGTCAGGAGACCTGGGCTTTGTTCCCAAACCCGTGCGGGCTTCTTGTGCAGCCTTGGCTAGCAGCTTGCACAGTTGAGTGCAGGCTCAAGACCACCATCTGGTGCTCTAGGAGAAACTGCAGAAACTGGGAACCAACAATGAGCTTTTTCCTGAAATATGTGGTTTTGTCTGGGGGAAAAAGCCTGCTTGTGAATTCAAATTGGTGTTGGCAGATAATTTCTTCTAAGAATTATTGATTTTATTTTTTTTTTCTTTTTTTGATTTTGGGGGAAAATAGTTTCTGGCATTTCCAATGCAATTTGTGTAGGCTTAAAATTAGTCACAAAAGGAAAAGGGGGGAGGCAGTAAGTGTTTTAGTATCCCTTTCTCTTGGACTGGTAGCAATTGAATTGGCAAAAAATATAAGGCAATTTCTTTTCCTCAACGAAATGATATTTTCTGTTTGATGAAAACCAGTATTTTATTTTTAGGTTAGGAAAAAAATGTCAATTGCTTGCATAGTTCCAATATTAACAGTAATACAACTTTTCTTTTGATATCAACATTACTATTATGGGTTTAGAAGTAAACAAACTAGTATATATACAAATGAACAATGTGCAGGTAATCATTAACGTCTGGGGTTTTTTGTTTGTGTTTTTTTTTCAGGTGAGAAAATTATTATAAAATACGTAACTCCTACGCTTAGATCATAAGGCATAAGGTCACCTTTTACATGCCATAAGAAAAGACAGGCCTTTGCAAGATAACTGTGTTAAATGTGAATGCTTGGATGATCTTTGTCTAATGATAATAATCAGAAACAAAAATTTATTCTTATATTGTTTTATTTTACACTAAAATGATACAGTGGCTTTTCTACGATTGAAATCACTGGGAACCTTGCTGAACAAGAGATAAGTATACTTATTGGATAATTTCTGTGCTTAATATCGAAGTCTTAGAGTAAATACATGGAGAAAAAGCGTAATTGTTGAACGTAAGGGAACATCAGAGAACAACTGGCTCCTGCAGTCTAACAGACCAAAAAGCGTTAACTTTTTACTACCTTATTTAAGCGTACATAAGCAGAAACTTCTGGCAAGCCAGTTTATTACTAGTGTATGGATTATACTTAAATCAAAATCAGAGATGACTTAGACCAGGTGGCATTTGAATTTAGGATATAAAAAGTAATGAGGAAGATGTGAATCAGAAAAATAATTTTCATTCCAAGGTATGTCTCAAAACAGGAGTCTCTTTCTTCTGCTGTATTTTTCACACATTTCCTCCATGTGCCTTCAGTTTGGTGCTGTTCAGCTTTGTGGTGGAAGACTGTTTTCTGCCTTAGTCCATGCTCCTTTTTTTCCTTCAGTCCAGAATCATGGAGCAGTGAGAAATATTCACAACTCGCTGCTTAATGTGAAGCCCCACCCGTGTGCCTTTTTTCTCAGGTATCTTTAAGTGTTTGACATTGCTGTCGACCTTCAGGGATTCTGGAGGGTGCCCCACTTGTGGGCAGGCTGTGACTGAGCAGGCAGATGCCTTTTTCTTTTAAGAGTCATATTTTAGACACTCTACCTAACATATTTTTTGGGCTTCTTGTTTGATGTTTTCACAATATGCAGAAAGCAGTACGTGCAGCTGTTCTTTCCTATGCAATCAAAGGAGCATTGAAGGTCCTGGGAATATTTCCTATGGAAAAAAGGCTTGGAGCATGCAGAGGTATCCTCTGTGCCTGCACACAGCAGGTTTTGTCGGTCCAGTTAAAGCACCTCTGTAAATTGTTGGATTTAAATAAGAAATGTGCAATAAGGTGCAACTGTTTTTTTAAGAGACCAGGTTCTACTTTGTTGCAGTCATGAAACCTCACTGGAAGAAGCAGTCTGAAACTTGAGAGTTTTGTTTGGTGTTTGTATTTATGGCTTTAAATGCTAAATCTGTCACCTCGCACATTTCTGTGAGAGCTGGTGGCACACACAAAAGCCTCAGCTGTACTGTAGCATTAGTCAGAGAAGAAAAACTACTGTTTAAAGACTACAGTTCTTCATTTAACCCAAAAATATACTCAAAAGGAAGGAAATTGCTAGACACCCTTCTGTTTTGAATTGCTTTGCTGTCTGACTCTTTTCATCATGTAACAAAAGTGGGAAAAGGTCCAATCATTCTCCAGATATCCTGTGGTATTACAAGCCAATTAAAATTGCTCTTACATGTACCTCAGCTTCAAAAGCTAGGAGAAAAACGAGTAGGATTAAGTCTGGCCTGAATGAGCATCCCGGTTGCTCACCTCACGCGTGTATCCTCAAAAGGCTTGCAGGTTTCTAGGTGGCTCTGCTGTGAAGTAGTCAGGTGCGAGGTGACCTCCCTCGCCCTGCTGTCGTGCTTTAGCTACGCTGGAAAATAGTAAATTGCTTTGTCCTGTTCAGCGTCATTCGGCCCTGCTGAAAAGGAGCTCCACGAGGCTGGGGCCTCCACACTGTGCAAAAGCTCATTCCCAGAACGTGATCTCTCTCCCCCTCTCATTCAAGGCAAGCAGGCCTTTTGCTGGCATGACTTGGGGACTGATGTTTTTGGGGCACTAAAATCTTCAAAACTGCTTTCTAAAAATTGGAAAATACACAATAGAGGACAAACCTTCTGCTGGTGAGAGGAGTGCCTGCATGAATACACTTATGAACTTTCAAACTGAGCTTATACATGTATTTTCAGCTTGGGAATCTCCAGCTGAGTATGCAAAGCCAGTATCGGTGAATGAATGCCAGAGCTCTGGCTGCCTGGGCTGCACTAGGACCTCTGTGCGGGGCTATTAACGTAGGTGCAGAAGCTCACTTTTCTGTGGCCTTGTATACTCTTCATTTTTTTTCTTTGTCCATGGACTGCAGATTATTTTGACCAAGGAGCTGTTATTCTGTATGCCTGTAAAGTTCCTGACACATTTCCTAATGATATCTATTACTGTGGTTACTATTATTACAGTTTTCCTCTGCCTCTCTTTTCTAATACTTCTGTCTGTCCGGCGTAGGTAGCTGCAGTTGGCAAATTCAATTTTATATGCTCTCACATCTCTCTTGGAAACTAAATTTTGATAAGCGTTAGAAACAGAGTTCATGTCTAAATGATAATCCTCAGGGCCAGACAAATAACATTGTAAATATTTAAAGTACAGATGTGAAAAGTGTACTACTTTGTCACTCTTTGCCCTAAATATTTTGTTGTCCTATTGGTTCTGGCACCAGACTTGCATTCTGCAATCCTTTTCAAATTTAAACTGAAATCAGTGCAGCATCAAGGAGTGAAATCCACAGTTTGAAATGAAATCAGCTACCCGGCAGAGCGGGCTCTCATAGCATTCCTGTCTGCAAACAGAGGAGCTAACAGCACCTCACGCTAGCATTGCCCGGCTGGAGAAGACGTACCCATTGGCATGGTCCGTGCACTGTGCCCCGTTGAGGCACGGCCGGCTGACGCACTCATCGATGTTGGTTTCGCAGAGATCCCCGAGGAAGCCGGGGGCGCAGGAGCAGGCGAAGCTCCCCAGGGAATCGCGGCAGGTCGCGCCGTTCAGGCACGGCTGTGACGAGCACTCATCGATTTCCAGCTCACAGTTTGTACCTTCCAAAGCAAAGAAAACAAGCAAACCCCAAACTTAGGAGACAGTTAGTTTTGGAGATCTGAGCAAAGACTGTGTTCAGTACAATAGTTATATAATCTTTTTTTTTTTTTTTTTTTTAAGCAATTGCCTAATTTGAAAAGGAATTTCTTCCTCAATGTGCATTGCTAGACTAGTTTTTTCAAGGCTTTGGAGAATTTATAAAATAACAGACCAGCTGTTACTCACAGGAACAGGCAGAATAACAATTTTTTTTATGTTAGCTTGAACATAAAAACAGAATGAACCAATTTTGGCAGATTATTCAAACCATGCTACTATCCTATTTGTATAGTACAGAAGTGACTAGTAATTCAATGACCTCAGAAGAGTCCATTTAAAGCTGCACATTTAATTGCAGCTTCATTGGGAAGCTGTCTGTTCAGCTGTGTTTTATTTGTTAATTTTTTTTAAGATTTAGTGATGTGTAAATAAAACGGTCTGTGATGCCATGTTTGCAACAGGTCAGAATCTTGGAGCTGCTCTTCAGAGATAATTGATGGAACTAAATCAATTCGAATATTAGTTTGCAGCTATTTATGATAGTTGGCAGGTTAAATATACACTCCTAATATCTATCACAATCCAGGAAACACTAAGAATGTTTCATAATTCCATAATTAATTTCATAAATAATCAAAGCAGCTCCTGCTGTGATTATTTCAGGGTTTTGTATGCTTATGGACTTTAGTATTTTGAGTAATAGAGCGATATGCTTTTTTTTAAATAAGCTTCACCTGCCAAGTCAATTTGTTTAAAAAAAAAAAAAAAAGGCCACAAAACAGATGCAAAGTGGCAAATTATAATGAAGAAACTACTTTCTACATTTAAGTGGGCTTCCCTATCTGTTATTTGGCTTACTAAAGTAGCAGTAGTATTGTAAATAGTTTTCAGGGGCATTTCCTACTTGAAAGAGAATCTGCAGCCCTGAGAATGGGCTCCATTTTTTTGGAGGGGGAAAGTTTTCAGTACAAGAAGATGGGGCAGGCTTTCAAAAGATGGGAACAAGCACATTTTGATGATGGGTATTTTCTCAGCAATTTATTGAGGAGCTCACTTCTAATTCTTTCTTTATGCTGTGTCCTGCTGTGAAATTTTTACATTCTAACTCAGAACATCTTTCTCAAAACACCGAGATTGCTAATATCTAACACTATTACTTGATTACTAATTTATTTTGACTCTTTTGAATGTAGCATCTTTGTTTAAACGTAAAATAATTTTTAAAAATCCGTATTATGGATAAATACCTGGAAATATTTTAAAATACCAAAGCAGAATTTGAGGATGTTAACTCATAGCTATTTTTCATTGCATTTAAACATTAAAGTCCAAGTTCACTCCAGCAGTTAAGAAATATTACTGCTGTAATTTTCATGAATATATTTTTATAGTTCCTTGAGACCACACATAGAACACTGGGTGGGTGAAGTCACTGGTCCCGTGCCTCCAGTTTAAGGTTGACTGGTCAGCTAGCCACTACTTTCAGCGGGAGCCTGCCGCGAGACCCGAGCACAGAACAGTCTCTTATGGCTTTATGGTAATGTACATTACATCCAGATATAGTGAGCAATCCCTCTGTGGTCATTGCCCTGTGAATTCGCTGTAATTGTAAACAATGTGTTTGCAGAAGTATGTCTAGTGACCGTAAATCTGCCAGAGCTTGTTAACAGCTTACTGTGAACACTAAAAATCATGTGACAAAACAAGCCCTGTTCAACAGTTCAGCCAAATTTAAAACTACAGGCCTGAAAACAGCCTGACGATTAACATGAGAACATAGCGTCGTTGTTTTGGTTCATGTCTTTAATCTATCAAGCCCAGTAACCTGCCTTCGGCAATGTTGCCTCAAAAGAAAACTTCTCTTTGTATAATGCATCCAGCCGATGCGATATGCCTCGCAAACCGGGGGAATTCCTTCCTAGCCTCTCCTGAATCTGCTGTCAGGCTTTCTTATATGTGAAGAGGAGAGATGAAAAGATTAGATCTACATTTGCACCTCAGTCTAACATTCTGACATAAATATGCAGTATGCCAAATATCATATGCCAGAAAGGAGGGGAAAAAAAACCCAAAAGCACCAACGAGCTCTGCCGCAGTTATTGCATGGGGCTACAGCATCAAGAGCAAATGCGTCCTGTCCTAGAGCGGGCAGAGTGTCAGCAGACACCAAACCGCACAAGTGGTTTGAACTGAGAGACCAGGAAGGTGGATATAAGTGATATTTATAACTTTTGCAGTTTCTTTGAAGTACTAAGATTATTTCTTATACTGCTTGCTTTTCAAACAAGTCCTACTGTGCACTGCTTTGTACAGCCCCAGTCAATAAAAAGTAAACGCAGGCGAGGATGAAAGAGATACAGACAGCATTTTCAGACTTGCCTGCCTACAGATATATTGTAAAGTCACCTTTGGTCAATGATGCTAGAGTTTTGTAGGCTCAGTGTAGTTCCAGGTGGACCTGCGTCCTCTTAGTATGTCTGGAAATTGGTATCCAGGTCACTCCTGCTCTCCCACACTGTAGTGCTGTGCTCGGGCACAGCAGGTACAGAGGTCTGTCCCCAAATTCCTCAGTCTGTACATAGTAATCTTAAATGTCATTATCTGGGTGAGAGAGTGCAGATAGCTATTTTCCAGGCACCAGCTTTGAAATGGCAGGGAGAGAGCTCATAAAAAATCAGGCAGAGGGAAGGAAGAGTTCCGTTTCTTGGGGCAAGGCTTGTCCTTTTTGTGCACAGGTCTATGTGAACCAGCAGTTACCTGCGTGCATGCACAGACCTAAATTGTTATGGGTCTTGCAACACTGCACTCACCAGGCACACTCAGAGGGCAGTGGGGCTAAATCCAATTAAAGGTTTTGGTGTCAGGCACTTACGAACTGTGACAAGCACTCTGTGGATGTTTGTGCCCTCTGCTAATCTTTATTTTAAAAACCATTTGAAGTGTGGTCAGTACTACGGGGCTCCTCTCACATCGCAGTCTTGCAGTTTGGAGTCTCAGCACCAAGCTGATAACCGGGGCATGAGGCAGGGAGGGAGCGTTGTCTGAAACTTGAAAGCTGGAGAAGGAAATAGACTTTCTTTCCACTGTGTTGGCAATTGCCGTTGGATGGACAATGCTGTTTGCTATTGATATCCACAATGATGCTGCCACGAGCTTGTTGGGAAGTGAGATCTCTCCTTGAGGTACTTCATCCCATGGTAGAAGCTGCAGGGCGTCTGTGTGCCTTTGATTGCTTAAGACTTATGATGCATCTACCCTAAATATTTGCACGGGTACATATTATTGATAAGCATATTGCATGGGAACTTAAAGATCCATCAGGAATAATTTCCTCACATTGCACAGAGTTCAGCTGTGGTTACACCATAGTAAAAGGTAAGGCACCAAGGATTAACCTAGCCCATTGTACCTATTGTGTCTGTCACTGAAACACTTTCTCCTGCTCTTGTCTTGGGCTAAGACTGGGGTTTGGAACTGCCATGCACCCCTGATCACGCTAAAATGGAGGCAATGGAGGACTGGCTTCAGCTGTGTCTAGCGAGGTCATTAATGTACTTAGCTGTGGGTAATAACAGGCTCTTACACCATGCTCTGTTGGGGTGAATTAAAAGCAAGTGCAATTAGTGCAATGGAGGAAAAAATGCATTTGATTAAGGTAGCCAGCAAAACTTCAACAAGCCAATTGAGCTTCGGTATTTAGCAGCTGCGTGACATGTGTCTTGTAAATAATTTCACACATGCAGAGCATTATCATAGAAACTGCAGATTTCATGCGAAATTTTCCAGTCTTTGGCTCTTCGTGCGTTCTAACCTCTTCCATTTGTGTAAGAATTATGTGTGACATTTCTCAGCTATTTTAAGAAGTGCTGCAGCATACCAATCATACAAAATAGCAGTCATAGTCCATGAAACAAGTAGCAACCACAGCCAGTAACTCAAGCATTTGGTTAACATTACTGCTGTAGATTTACTGTACGTTCTCTACCTACATATCAAGAGATATAGCCTTTTTAACATCTTAGGGAAACGAGATGAGGCTGGATGACTTCCCACAGTAATTCATGGTGTCAGGCCAGGATAATGATGGTTGGCAATATCCCCTGACAGAGTAAATGAGGGTTTTTATTACCAGCAGGGACACCTCGGGGCTTTCATCCAGTAATCCCTCCGGCTTGTGCATTTAGCACAACTCACAGCAAGATGCAGAAAACAACAACAAAGAATGCTTCTGATAAATCATTTTGTTAAGTAGCCTTTAAAAGCTGGTGTTTTACTGCTGAAGGAGCAGTCTGCTACTGCTCTATAGAATTATTATGATTAGTCTCTTTGCTGCTGGAAACAGTGTCGGAGTTGTATGTCAAAACACTGCAGCCTCTTCTGCATTGTATTTTAGACCTCTTCTTCCTTTTCTCCTCATTTCTTAACCCTGCTTGTACTGAGTGCGGAGCACTTGTCATTGCTTGATTTTTGGTGAGAGCAGAGAGCATCTGCCTGGGAAACAGCAGAATTTCGTGATGAAAGTGGAGAGACTCCAGCAGAGCGAGTTTCCTCCAGCAGTTTGTGTCGATCTAAATCTTCATTTCTTTTTGTTTGGGCTTTACTATTTTACTATGTTTTCTCTCTCCTTGCCTCTAAGGTGTATATTCTGTCTCTTTCAAACCGAGTTCCTGGGCTGTGGATCGAGGCCTGGACCCCACTAACAGTGCCAGTTAAACAAATACAGTTTCCTGAATACAACAGGAGGTCTGGGCTGAGTCTGATCGTTGCAGAATAACCATGCTGGTTGTTAATAGGCTTTTCCTTCCTTCTGCTCTTCGGCTTTCCTCTGGTTGTGTAGTTTTCTCCTTGGCTGGCCTGGGTTCAGACACCCGCTGGCAGCAGCGGGGTGGCAGGAAGGTAACAAGCTTCCTTCAAATAACATTCTCTGTGCTCATGAGGGATATTAACCGAGGGCTGGCTTCCAACGAGTGCTGTGTCAGACACGGGAAAGCTGCTTTTTACCTCTGACTTACCCTCCTGCATGCGGATTTGCGGATGGAGCTGTAAACCACATTGCTTATTTCTTACTCATTTGAATCACTTGAAGCAATCGGTATTTTTCCCCCCCTATTGCAGCAGGACTTTTTTTCCTCTTTTTTTTTTTTTTTTTTTCCTCTCTGATCTTACCCGACTGGTAATCTATCACTAAAATGCCTCCCCTTTCCTCTTTTTAATGATCCAGTGTGCTATCTCTTGCAGTCCTACCCCTGAACCCAGCTTTGAAATTTGAATGGAGCTGTCTCCCGCAAGGATTATATGCTCTCCAGTAGAGGAAGCAGGCGAGAAAAATCATACCTATACCTTAAAAATGGAGCTACATAAAATGGGATTAGCAAAAAACGTGCAGTTTGGGAACCTAATAATACTTTTCTTTCTATTTAGCTTACATAATGTTCTAGTTGCAAATGAGTCCTTTGTTTTTGTGAAGGTTAGAGGAGAGGAAGTTATTGTGAAATGTTGAGGTTTAACAGTACTGTTTGTCATGATTAGCAAACCAAGGAAGTCTAATTAGATCTAATTTTTAACCCTGTCAAACATAGGTTTTGTCTGAGGACCAAAACCTATGTATAGCACTCTGAGGACAAGCATTTTCAGAATGTTTCTTTTAAAAGGAAATTTAACCTAGCCCTGTGACATAGCTCGATGTTCACAAAACTGCTCTGGAGTTTTTGGTAAATGTGAGATTTCTTCAGTCCTCCTCTATCTGACGCCAGTAGTTCACAGTGATAAGGTAACTGATAATGCACCAACAGCCACTGTTGCCAGAGCTGAAGGCAAGGCGGTAATACAGATATGACTAAATAAGTGTGTGGGTGGGGGAGTTGAACTTGGAACATGAATTACGATGTTCTCCAGGATGCAAAGAAAAAGTTGTTTTAATAGTGCTTACCTGTGTATCCAAGTGGACAGACGCAGTCATACTGTCCTATCTGGTTGAGACATGTTGCCCCATTCAGGCACGGATCTGACACACATTCATTCACCTCCAGGTCACAGTGCTTGCCTTGGTAGCCTGGGACGCAGTAGCAGGAGTATTCACCAACCCCATCCCTGCACACCGCTCCGTTGTGACATGGTTCGGAAATGCATTCATCAAAATCCATTTCACAGAGTGTACCTGTGTATCCTGCGCTACAAAGGCAGGTGGGCCCAGCCAGGCCACTTTGGCAGGTTCCTCCATGCTCACACGGGTTTGTGTCACACACGCTGACAGCTATTTCACAGTTAGGTCCATTATACCCAGCAGGGCACTCGCAAGTAAAGCTGAGGTTTCCAGCTGAGCTTAAACAGGTAGCATTTTGAAGACAAGGGCTTGAGGAGCAAGGATCAGCAGTTTTATTACAGAGTTCCTCCACGCTGTCCACTGATGCGTCTGCACAACAGCAAATATCGCCGTTACAACCAGCAACGCATGTAGAGTTCTTTTGGCAAGAGTTTGACAGGCACCTGGAATCATTCCTCGTGCAAAGTGACTCTAGAAAGGAAAAAAATAAATCCTGAGGACTTCCACAGCACTGGGTGTAACCAGGAGCGGAAGTGCAACTCTTAACACAACATTGCTTCAAAACCAACAGCTCCAATTGTTGGCAGTTGAGAAAAAGACAGGACTGGTAACTTTGTGACGCATATTAGTAGACTAATAAATATAAAATGAAAACAATTATGAAAATATAAGTAGGTTGTAATTTCCTGTTCTTGCCTCTTCCAACAACCATAGCCTGGAGTGTGAGGACTGCTTAGCTGTATTAACAGGACACTTGCAACAATATTGGTGGTTGTCAACAGATATCCAACAATATGGAATGCATTTAGGTGTATTTAAGACAATTTTTTTTTTTTTTAATGAAAAAAAGGAATTGAACCACCTCTTTTCAGCTCAATACAAATTTGTATTCTTTTGTGGTAGAAGCTTTTCGTATTAGAGTTCAACAAAGCTAAATGACTCGGGTGTAGTTATAGCTCAAGTAAGTGGTTCAAACCATCACGCACTTTGATTTTGCCTTCCTGATGGTAAATAGTAATTTGACAGCTGTACAGCATTTCCACCACAAAGAATCTCCCAAACACCTGAGATTCAAAATAGCCCTCAGAGATATACGAATACGGTGTAAAAGTGTTCCTTACCCTCCAGGAACTCAGCTCCTGGCAGTAATTAAAGGCCGCTTGGAGTTGCCTTGCTGCTGTAAAGACAGGCTGACAATAACAATAGCTACTTCCCACTTCCCAATCAAGGAGGAGCGAGCTGTTACCAGCATTGTTCATAACCCACAACTGAGAAACACTGATAGAGTTAAAGCAGTGAAAGTAGTGAAGCATGTTCTTTCTAGTAAAAGAAAACAAAAATTTTGCCATGAAACTGTGTATATTTTTAAAATCATGACTGTCTCCATCACAAAATAAATGGCCATATTCAGATAAGCATAGCATACGTAATGCACGTATATACTTGCTGCCTTAAATTCAGTGATAAGCATACTAAGCAATAGCAGCGAGATGCTAAATACTGAGTGCCTGAGGTAGGTGTGTTGACCTCGCTGAATCCTCTGCAATTACAGCTTTACTGCGAACAATGTCAAGTGAGCTAGGCTGAAGTTTGTGTATTTCTATCTGTGCTATAAGCAGGTCTCCCACGTGCAACACAGACACAGGTGAAGAGTGCAATGGGGTTCTATCGGTCACTAAATTAATCTCATAATATCACGATGCTTTTGTCATGACTTGCCATTGTTTTGGTGTGGGTCAGTGCAAACGGTGTTAATCATCAACACACACCCTGTGGCATTTGGGAGTTTTGTTACTCGCATATAAACTAACTCAAGGCTGCGGAGATGGCAAGAGCCAAAGGGGTGATTGCAAATGGGATGTTTCCTCTAGACTTCTAACTTGGTCTAAAGGTCAAGCTTTTGAATGCTGAGGAGAGGCAAGTGGAACAAATCCTGCCCCCAAATACTGTGCTAGTAAAATGAAACAATGGCAGATCAAACCGCGTAGTCAGTGATTAATGGAGAGAAGAAAGGCAAGTAGTTATTTACTGACATAAGCGACCTAGAAGACAGGGACCACATAAATACCGACCTAAAAAGCCAAATGCATGTATAGTATTTCGATTCTTACTGATCAAATTGGAAAATCTGGAGTATAATAAGAAGAGTTCTATCCAACGGATTTGCACCATGTTACAAGAAATCCTCTACTGTATAGTGAACATCTGAATACCATCAGACTTCTAACGTGATTACAATGTTGACATTCCTCAAAATATGAGGGTAAAACTGTAAAAAAATATTTTGCATATTGCTAGAGGAGAAAAAAATATTGTATCACAGAAGGAGAAAAAAAGCAGTCATATCTTGGCCAAGAATCTATGAAATAAAGCTGAATGTTCCTTTTGGAGAGAAGGTAGTGATTCAGAAGGGAAAGACCAGTGGACTGGAGCATGAAAGTTGCATTAAATGATCTCTGTGAGAGTGCTGTAAACATTCTGTTTTCGTCTTTCGGTTTATATTTTTATTCTGAAGTCATGTTTGGAGACAGGAAGGGTGCATGCTGTCTACAGCAGTTACGTGAAAATGAATGGGAGAACAGTGTATGTTTTCTGAAAGAGCATGTTGTGGATGAGCTGAACTTCTTGGAGAAATTCAGGCCCTCTACCACCAGTCTCAGATTTTTTCCTGTTTCTTGTAACTGAGATTCAGGAGGGTGAACACAATAGAGAAGGAGATGGGGCACTGAAAGAGAAACAGTGTGTAGAGATGCTTATCAATAACTGGGACTAGACCAATGCTGATGATAAAGTCCTGGGACAGATCTCTGGCTGGCTGGGAAAGTGGAGAGACTAGGGCTGGTCACCTGAGGATAACAACCAACCACTGGGGATTGTCAGAGAATACAAACTGACTGAGGAGGATATATTTTCATTATGTGTATTTTAGTATGTAATATAATTTAATCAATTTTTTTTTTTCCAGGAAGGGAAGGTGAAGGAAAAAAGCCTAGAAAGGCTTTACCAGCTTAGGAAAGACAATTTACGTAGATATAACACTATGAGAATAAATGGGGAGGTTGGAAAAGTTATCTATACTTCTTTGTTGTGCCTTCTGACTTGAGGTGTA
Organism: Rynchops niger; assembly: GCA_013400035.1. Taxonomy (NCBI): domain Eukaryota; kingdom Metazoa; phylum Chordata; class Aves; order Charadriiformes; family Laridae; genus Rynchops; species Rynchops niger. The sequence continues at coordinate 43,780 of VXBH01005465.1, forward strand.
CACAGAAGCAGCAGTGCCTCCGAGAATAAAAAGTACCAATCTGAATTAACCTGATTCTCCTAAGTAGGTACATTTACTGAGTCAAATACCTAATTAATACTTGTCTGAACAAGCGGAATAGAGATTTATGTAGTAACATTGACAATAAGAGTGACATCATGATTTAAAAGAGTGGTCTTAATGATTACATAGAAATAGTTTCTTGATTGTTTCTTTTGGGGTGTTGCACGTATATGCAAAACCTGAGAAACGTTTTAGCTCATATGTACCAGAGGTGCAGAGGAGCAATATCTAGAAAAGGTATGGTCTTTTCTTCCTAGAGATTATCTTTACTTAGTGCAGGCTAAGATAGACCTGATTAAGAAAGAAAGCTAAACCTCGATTAGCACGAGGAGAACTGGAGCTTTACCTCCTGTTCTTTGAAGGAAAACAGGACAAAAATAGCGCTTCTGATTTAGCCTGCCTTTAAAATGATTGTTCCCAAACCTGTTAAGGCAGTTTTGCACTGGGAGCAGATATTTCATCCTAACGTGGTGTCAGTTGTACTTCCCTCAGCTCACAGCTCCCACTGAATGCAAAATTCAAGACATTGGCCATAGTGTACTGACTTGCTCCACAGTCAGCAGTATCCTGGACCTTTCTCCTAAATACACTCTTGTGTATGTTCTGAAGTCCCAGTTTACATAATTTTATATATTACCTATGTGTTTTGTTTATTTTCTTTAGCCTGGATAATAAAGAGCTTACTGCAATCTATTAATTACAGTTAAAATGAGCAAAACTGCATTCCTTAGGAACTTTTGCATCCAACATTTTTCTTGGGATTGCACAATTTTAAAGAGCTTTCCCTTCAGTCTGTCTCCCTACTTAAAATCCATTAAAAGTGCATGTTTGAAGAAACATTGCAAATTTGAAGAAAGTAACTATGATTAAGCTGTAATGTTAACTAACTGTTGTACTGTGTAAACTACAAGAGGTGAGGTCAATCATTCAAGTGCTTCTTAAGTAGGACCGCTGTGACATGAGAAAAAATTTGGTTAATTATTACTGCTTTTCCAGAGATAATTTGCATACAACTCCATTTGCTGTAATAACCGTGCGTGAGAGAAACTGAAGCGTTTGCCAGCCTGCAGTTCTGATACCAACATACGAGCTTTGAGCACTGCTTAAAAAGCTTCATAGCTCTCCGAGGCAGTAACAGCGATTGGAAAATGAGAGAAGAGGAAGGAAAGCCCTAAAAGCACAGTCTGTAGTGAAGGCAACCAATTTGTTTCCAAGGTGACACCACAATGGGAAAAACATGAAAACGGAAAACCTTTCCTGGACTTTTTAAACTAGTATCTTAATTTTAACTTCTCTGGCTTTTATAAATCAAATTTCTTACGCAAAAATTGCCAACAGACAATTCAATAAATCCAATACTGCCTACAGGATGCTTTTGTCTGTTTTGTACTACAAGTTTACAGCAAAGCAATAAAGTTTTTGCTTGTTTTATCTTCATTCTAATGCGCTGTGCCATGATTTTTTATTATTTGCACAGTTCTTGAGGAACACGAGCTCTGAAGTTCTTAGCAGGGATGTAATTACTGTTGAGTTTTAGCTAACTTGTGATTTAAAGGCTAGGATCAAGAGTTTTTGTTAGGGGTGCTATACAGTAGTTTTAACCCAGCAGCAAAACTGCATCTCAAAAAGGTGATCATCAAAGGGTATGCAATTATCATACTGTGGTTATCAAATGGTATGTATGTAGTTCACCAGGACGTTCCCATGATTTTTTGAGAAAAGTCATGTTCCTGTCATGTTCCTAAATGATGTGAGTGCTTCAGAAAATCCTTGGATCCTGGATTGCTAGTTAGAACACTGTTTTCCACTTAGTTGAGATGAATTATTTACACTACCTCCTTTCCTGCCCCGTGGAAACACAGTTTCCCTGCTTCTCTGGAGTGATGAGGAAGGATGGATTTGGGAACCTATTGAGCTATCGAGAGCTATGTGGAAATGAGAGAGGAAGAAAATCATCGCATGTGGAAGCTGAACTCTGGTGTGGCAGAATATGGTGGTGTCCGATGCAAAGGCTGGCTCAGTCTGAGCTCATGGTTGAAGAATATTCTCTATTATTTTGCAGAAAGTGGGCAGAAATATGTCAGTGTTTTAGGGGGCTTGATATTTGGTAAGGTTGCAGAGGGATAACCTGGAAAGTCTTCATGTTCTAGCTTAGAGGAGTCGTTTTCATTCTTAAGCAATTAAGATCACTTTGGCACTGACTTGTTCTGACAGAGTCTTAAAACTTCTATGTAACATTAGGAAAATGGAAGCAAAATGCTGATCACTTTGGATTTACACTGACTGACACTTGAGGTAATTATCAGTCTCTTTATAAACATTGATACATTAATCTAATTACGAAAGGAATTAGTGCCAAATATTTTACCCCATGGTTAAATCCATTTGATGCAGATGAAATCTTTGGCGGTAAAATTCTTTGCAGTAAAGCTTGCCATCTACTGGCAAATCAGCAGTACTACCCGAAACACGTCAATACCTGCATCTTTTAAAGTTGGCGCAAACTACTAAGAAATAAGAAGTAATAAGAAATATACAAAATGCTGAGAAAGAGCCAGTTTTTTCCTTTTCGATAAGCTTACTTAAATTCATTAAAGTGATATTGTTAGTGTATAAATACTTGAGCTTATATAACTATTCAGCACTAAAAATGCATGATTTTGGTCTGGTAAAGACTTCTTGCCAAGCAGAAACCACCGAAGGGCTACAAAAGAATTTGTGTGTTGGAATTGCATGACAATGAGCATAGGAGGGCAAAATTAAATTAGTGGGAAAGTTAACATAAACAGGGCAGGAGTCTTGAGAGGGCCAAAGCAATTCAGCACAAATCTTCTGACTCCTGATACGGAAACTACTGTGCCTCAGTAAAGCAGGTAATTTTGAAGAGCTCATCCTTATATCTTTCCTGAAAGTTGGGTTGCTTTCTTTTGTTTGAATCAGAAAGCTAGAGAGCTCATGTGTGCTTTTCAAAATATTCTGTTATCTGAACTTGATAAAATCAAAAGTAAAGTAAATTGATCCCCAATTCTGAGAACCCGATTAGTAATCTCAGCCATTCAAAGCCCACAGACAAAACCTAGGAAGCCGTGCTAGGTTGCTTTTGGCAGACTTTCAGCAAAGACTTGTTATTTCTGGACACAACTCTCCCTACAAGTTGGTGATATATCGTAATCAGCAGCAGAATTTAAAATCAAATTTCAATCACTGCCAATCGCATTGTTATGAACTGGAGTTCACTCAACTGTGGTCATGCCTGCACTTCGCTAATCATCTCATCATGCCTGGAGGCTGCTTGTAATTTGCAATGCTATTCTTCAAATGTGCCTTCTTCCCCTGAAGGAGGACTCTCAGCTTCACAGAAGCTCTCAATACTAACAGTTTCAGGGTCTTTTACATATACTGCAGATATTTTCTGACCTTCTTAACTGAGCCAGTCTATTTTCTAGGGAAAAAAAAATATCTATGAGAAGATAAAGAACTTCTTGATACCCGTATAGTCATCAACATTGATGAGTTTACTGCGCTTTGAAGAGAACTGCTTTCTTTTTTTCTTACTTTTTTTTTTTTTTTAAACAAAGAGTTATTACTTCACACGTTTGACTTAAAACTAGGAAGCTACACCAGCTAATGCAGATAAAGCAGTTCACAGCAAAATCGGTCTTTTCATGAACTCGTACATTTTGGAAAGAAATGGATAGAAAAACCCCAGTGTTCTGGTCTATGAGTTTAGAAATGAAATTTTAAAAATACTCCTAAGGAAAAAATGACCAAATTACAACAGCAAAAAAGAATGTGTTGGGGTTTTTTAAGAAAACAGCTCAGAAAATGTGTGTTGAGTGGGGGCTTTTGTTGGTTTTAATTTGGTAAAATAGCATATATAATTGACATCTTGGTTGTGGTCAGTCGCTAGAAGGATGAAATTTCCTTGGCATAGAGGAAGGAACCATTGCTTCACTTAGTGCTGTTACTTCAATCTGTCTTCTGTTGACTCAACAACAGCACACAGCATTTGTTCACAACTGAAGGCTTACCTTATGATCAAATAAGCTCACTAAAGAAGTCATGGGATAACAGGATGGTGGCAAGGGTTTAGATAGCCCAGTGTCTGGAGTTAGAAATGAGAACCTTCAATGCTTGTGTTCATTTCTTGTTTAAAACTTGCCCCTGGGATTTTAAAACAAGTGTGTGAATCTGTGTCACTAAAATATCAAGCTTTGTGACTTTAGAGAGATTTTGAAATAATTAGCATTTAACTGGAAATGTATAAAATATTGCCCGAGGCGTTTAGGGCTGCATTGAAGAGTGCTTGGCTTTGGTATATCTAGGAATATCTCAGTTTGTCTGCAGTGCACCATGACACAGAAAATACAGTTCATCACTATGACAATAACTTCCTTACAAAGACAGCCTTAGAAAGTTGTGGGAGTGCATATATATTCAGTCTTGATGTATCTTGAAGAACTAGGGAAGAGATGAGCACAGCTGCATAATCGACAGTGACAGAGACTGGGATCAGATACCTTCACCATGGACTGAAAGGCAGAGAGGCTGTTTGTGAATCAGCATTTGGCAGATGGGGAAGAAAAGGACGTGAAACCATGCCATTCTGGATGAGAGCGAGCCAGGTAAGGGGCTCTCAGCCCTCAAAATAGCTTTTTCCATCGTGATTCTCTGTGAATAGATAATTTCAGTTTTTCCACACAGTTCTGATTGTCACACTAAAGCCTCAAACTTCATAAATATTGTTCTAATGCTATTTTACCCCCTCCCTGCCTTTCTCCCAAAACATTTGTCTACTGTCTTACTATTTAATGCAATAAGCAGCTTGTAATTACTGTGGTGGCATTTCTCCTTTGCAAGCTTCACCTGTGACAGAAGCGGCAGCCTCAGGACCTGACCTGCTCTATGCACAGCTGCTCAATGAAAAAGTGTACCTTGGGAAGGTATGAACAAACTTTTGCCAAGCAAGCAAGCACTTGTTGTCCCTACAAATATTGTGGTCATAAAGGGTTAATCCCGAATCTTTAACTTCAGTTGTGTGTCCAAAACATCCTAGCATGTTGTTATAGAAACCACTTTCAGGCATTAAATCTTGGATCACGATTATTACCATAGTAACCACCACTGCACACAGGCAGGAAAGAAAAAACACAGTTACACAAATACTCCATTTCTATCAAAAAAGCCAAGTTTGTTTTCAAGTACATTTGTACCCACAAAACCAAGGAAAGTAAATGAACAACGTATTTTCTGAAGCAGAAGTATTGTATATTAGCATAAAAGTAACAAATGAATAGCATAAAAATCTTAAACTGTTGTTTAGGAAACACATTACGATTAAAGCTATCTGTGATTCCAATTACAGACTGGTTATTAAATCAGTGTCTCGGTTTCACTGCTCTCCAAACATTTCTGCAAGCTCAGCCTAATTTTGTGCTGTCCCCCAGGAATGAAGGGCATCACTGCTGTCATTTTCCTTCGCTGTCTTTTTACCTTTGTGCCATCCCAGAGTTCCTTACCCTCTTCAGCAGCGCAGTCCTTACAGCCGTGTACTGACTGACTGTACTAAACACAGCAACAATTTGACAGGTTTTCCTACAAAGCAGCCGGGGAATGACTGCTTTATCACGCGGCGGTGAGGTGTGCCAGTCCAAAGGCACTCGCTTGGTGCGCACGCACACACGGCTGCTCTCCAGCTGGTGCAACAGTGCTGGAGAAGTGGGGAGTGGGTGCAGCTCATTAGCTGCTGAGTTGTGTTGTCAGCAGCAGGCAAATAAAACAAACATCTCAAAAATGAGGTAAAAGCTTTCTTTACTTTAAAAGTAAATTTTTTTTTTTTTTTTTTTTGGCTCTGACTTGATTTTGCATCATACCCTAGCGTCTGTGCTGGGAACAGGAGGAGAATCAGGCCCAGGGGCTCAACAGGGTTCCTACAGACTGAATTTGGAGGATTTTCAGTTCAATTGGACATCCAGGCATGGTGCTACTAGCAATGCAAAAAGACTGGTTTCTAATGTGTATAAAAGAATTTATCCACTTCTTCTTTACCTTTACACTTAGCACTACAGCAGTGCAGTTTAAGTTGATAGTGCATAGTGATCATCGTGTTTTTGCTATGCACAGACATTTTTGTTTGTATAAGATGCAGGACAGTGGCTGACCAGGCCCAGAAGGTAGCTGATGTCCATTAGAGTAAATGATGTAGACACTGATGTAGAAATTGAACTGATGGGCACAAACTTGAACATAGGAAGTTGCATCTCAACATGAGAAGGAATTTCTTAACTTTGAGGGTGGCAGAGCACTGGAAAGGCTGCCCAGAGAGGTGGTGGAGTCTCTGTCTCTGGAGACATTCAAAACCCACCTGGACGCGTTCCTGTGCAACCTGCTCTGGGTGACCCTGCTCTGGCAGGGGGTTGGACTAGATGATCTCCAGAGGTCCCTTCCCACCCGTACCATTCTGTGATTCTGTGATTTCTGCTGTGCAGTTCCCACTACTGTATATGCTCTATCTGAAAATAACTTTCCCCTTTAGTAGTTTCACGATTTGTCTCCACATTATTATTTTCTAAGTCTGCAGAAGAGTAAAGACGTGAGTGTAATGAGGTGTTCCTTCTCCGTTTAGAAGTGGTGAAATTTCTTTTTAGCTGAATTCACACAGTAGGATTTATTCTTAATACCACAGAACAGGATCCCTCCACACAGGGACATGGGAGATAAACAGGCAGGTGAGCAATAACCACGATACATGGTGGTGGAAACCTCGGGGCCAGCTTCAAGTTTGGCTTTCTGTCAGCTCTTCAGAGGCAAAGAACATGGAAAATTTATTGTCCTCAAAATCTGAAACAATTTTGTTTGGGTAATATACTTGCTTGCTTATAGGAAAGATTTTGTGATTCTGCAGGTTAAATGTCTTTGTCCCAAGGATTCAATCAATACCTTTTCTGTCTGCGCTGCTCTTAGGGTTTCATTAAAGCTGGGGACATCCTCAGCGTATAACTCAGGATACAGAGGTGTGTGTGCAAAGATCTCTCCGGTAAGATGAAAGGTTTTGAAGAAACAGAGAAAAGCCAGGTGGTTCACTTAGGGGTGTGAATTATGTCTTATACTAGAAAATGTTATCCTGTATTGCTTGCCCTTAGTGAGGTTGCTCATTATGCCTGGATGAACTTGTTTGGATGGGTGGATTTGTAATGCTTTTGTGAAAGGTGTTGCTCCTGCCTTGCTCCCAAGAGGTACAAAGATGGCAGCATCAAGCCTTCTAAAATTAATGGAAACATAACATGGTGTTTCCAAACCTGATACTGGAACCCAGTGAGGGGTGCAAGTGGTGCTGGGGAAGGGGAAAAATGAAAGCAATGCTTGCCGTTGGAAAGATACCACCTGTATTCACAGCTACGCTAAGGAGAAAAGGCTAAACCATACACCTTGGAAGCAGACATAGATGACAAAATAATGAGGGAAATGGTGTCAGCACTAAAAAGGGTTGCAGAAAGACCAAAGCACGGTCTCACTTCTTCTCTGCATCAATGAGGGGATTTTCAGGAACACAGAGGGAGTAACACAGCATAAAACTGTCAGTTTGTGAATTTGGGTGAAATCCAGTTGCTTCTGGTTCTGTCTGAATTCCAAATAGTGGAAAACACGGAGCAAAGGAGCTGTTGCCTCTTGACGAGGCCGAATCCCACCTTGAGAGACACGAGATCTCACAGCTTCTCTGGAGCCTGGAAAGAGTTTATGGCATTTTGCCTTTGTGTAAGACAGAGGCTCCCACTGAATTCAGCCTCAGCAAGGAGCGAGGGGCTGGCTGAGCTGGGAGGCACTGCCCCTCACGCAGACCAGCTACCGCTGACATGCAGCGCTGAGGTTTCATTTAGGTCAGCACATGCAAGCAACCGTGCTACCCCTCTGCTCAGCTACTAACGCGGGAAAGAAAAAGCAGTCAGAAATGCGGACAATTGCTGCTGAATCTTCGCTCTACTGAGCTTTTTCACATTACAGCATCCTTAGCATCCTCTTGGAGGAGAGGGGCTAAAAAATGAGTACAAAATTGACTTCAGATCGAAATTCAGTGTCCACGTGTTGTTTGACGTTGAAAGCCATTAGAAGGCATCCTCTTCGGTCTCCTTTATCTGTGCTTCTGCCTTCCACTTCGTTTACCTCTTTCCTTTTCTTAATATGTAAACAGCATACAGCAGTGATTCTAATGTACAGCAGCGCATAAAGGTGCTCTGATTTTAAAACATAGCCTCAAATGTCTGTAACGCTGACCCAGATGTGATTTCTTTCTGTAAGTCAAAATTGGATAGGCTTAAAGCCCTTATTGTTAGAAAGGCATCATATCAAACTGTAACGTGGGGCAAGAATATCTCTTCTTGTCATAGCTATTTTCACCTACGCTTTGCAAGTCACAGATGTCAGAAAATTAGATTTTCCCCTCTAATAAGTCACTCTTAAAATTTGGCTTCAAGAAAATATTCATATGCCCATTGGTCAAAAGTACTACACTAATAAATAATAGGGGAAATGTTATTGTCAGATGTATCACGCAGGTATAGGTTCACAGCCAGGTTTTGATGACATCCAGTTCAACATAGCCTCCATGAACACTTGTTTTTATGGCATTTGGATAACCAGAAGATCCCATCAAGGCACATCATATCAGATGCACCATATCCCTTCTGCACAGCCAAAGCTCTAGCAACAACAAAAGGCACGTTCAGAAAATTATGGTTTTTAACATGCTAGAACAGGGGCAAAAACCATGACAAAACACATAAGGGTTTTTATAGATCTATTCCTTTTCCCAGCTGGCTTACTATGCTCTGCTTTGAAGTCTGTAAGGAAATTAATGTTTTAAAGTTTCTAGGTGCAAAGCTGTGTTCTGATGTGTGCAGATGTTGGGATTGCCTCCAGTAGGTTCTCAGTAATACAGCTGAGAACTAAATGTTGCTGAAGCCAACAAAACACAGCAGAACAGCATCACACTGATACCCATAGCCACCGGAGTGCATGCTGTCCCTCCAGGCTTCCTCAATGTATCGTCCTTTTCTCACACAATTTCAGTTTCATACTATGTAACAGGACTCTCATATTAAATCATGATGCTGCTTCTCCTGGCTCCCCAGACTTTAAAAAAAGCAATCAGCCCTGTGGCAGATCAGCATTATGTTGCTGGAAATACAGTGCGCTGTAATTTAAATGCCACAGGAATCAGAAGAAAGCTCCAGTGAGGCTACGATGAACAGCAAGTTCAGAGAAAGCAAGGTCATTCTTTTCCAGCATGAACTTTGTAGAGGAGTTCACATTCCAGCCCTTTCTGTTATTTACTAAATTCTTTTCAATTGAAAGCACCTACAATTAGCTCTGCATGAGCTAATTACCAATTGGGATTTAGAGACTACTTGGGAAAAGTTGCCGCTTCTGTATTTTGGGACTGGCTAGAGTTTAACAGGGGGGATCAGTGCAACCAGACTTCCTGACTGCTCTCCTGCTGAGCTCCTGTGCTACCAACAGGGCCAAAGTCATAACACTGAGACTGGTGAAGAACAATGATGTGATCATGATCTGCCCAAGTTGCCTTCACTGACCTCAACCAAATAAAAATCAGTCACAGGCCCAATAGAAGGATGCTATAATGTGAACTTTTGCAGAGGGCTAGTCCTTCAAATGCTAGTTTCATGTCACAGTGAAGCTCCGCCATGGTCATGGCTCGGACACGTCTGTGGTAGCTTTCCTGACCTGCAAAGAGACTGTATTGTAGCATCCTAAAAAATCTACTAACTTATAACAGAGGAAGAATGAATTTGATTCATGGGTTTACAACATTTAATTTTCAGAGTAAGCTCAGAAGCAGATCCTAATAAGCCTCTAAGCTACATGATATGAAATTACTAGTCTCAGTTCACAGACCACCATGGTTTCCTCTCCCCTGATTTCAAGAAGTTTGCTGATTAATGGCAAAACTCTTTATCCACAGCCAAAACACTATATAACCTGCAGAGATGTTGTTCCACCAGCTCCATCTTTTGCTCAGAGCCACCACCCTCTCCTTGTTTATACTACAATCCTAGAGAGGGCTGGCCAAGCCTTCGTTTGATGACACCCCACAACTCGATTGCACCTGATAGTAATGCAATGTAATCAAATGAAAGTTAAATAAAAGCCAAGAGAATAGCAGCTGCAGGTCACATTGTCTTCTCTGTCATATGAGAACCTGGATTGAACGGAGTTTGCAGGACAACAGAAACTATTTCTATGAGAGGTATTAATGAATTTTTGGAGGTGACCAGAAAAATCAGAATTCTTACTCTACTGGTATCAACAAAACAAGTCCTTGGTTTGACACTTATGGTTCTGCTCAGATAAGAAACTGGCTCTATCACATGGTTATTTATGCAGCTTATTTGGCTGCCTTTCACTTTGCAGCACAACACGATGGCTCGTCTGTGTAGTGGCGATCACAGCAAAGTGCACTGGGCTTGTGACACTGTCAGGCCAGACATGGCTGGTAGATCTGCTCTCACCAGCCCTGGCATATTTTTATGTCATAGCACTTGTCTGGCTGACTGAGTCACTTGATGACTTTCGCAGAGGCTTCAAGGCTGTATGTGTCACGCTAGTCCAGATACTCTACTTAGGTGACAATTTTCCTTCCTTGTCTCCTGCATAACAATAACAGAAAAAAAACCTTTGAGCTATAATTTATTCACAAACCCCCTTTTATGCCTGATTGTTTGGAAATATTAACAAAGACTCAGCTTAGTAATGTGATACATCATCCCTAGAAGTGCCAGATCATTTAGCAGTATAGCCACAGCCAAAGTTGCTTCTAAGGCAGCTTATGTCTCTAAAACACTAAAGTCTCTATTTGAACTCAAAGTACCAGGAGCCTTTCCTCACAGAAAAACAGTATGTCAGACTGGCCTTTTATCCCAAAGTTCACTTGAGGTGATGGATCACAAGGTCATCTTTGTCTTTTTTGTGGTTGTCCACAACTCAAGTTTAGACTTGTTGCCTGTCAGGCCCACAGCATGTCCGCTCTCCTTGGAATTTGGCTGCCAGGGCTCAAGACCAACACTGACAGCACAGCTCCATGGCTTTAGGAAGCCTCAGGATCTGCCCCTTCTTTGCTTGGAAGCTACTTTTAAGGTCAGGCTCTCACTCTTGGTATCTGCTTGGCCATGTACTCCACTGATACAGTCCTTGACCCTGACCTGGCCTTGAGCTCACTATGGGCCTGCCTAGTGATCTCTGGACCACAGCTTGACCCTGGTTACTCTGCCCCAGAACTGACCCTGATCCTGACTTATTGACTGCCGCATCACTATATACTTTTCTGACAATCACTGAACTGTGGCTAACCCTGACTGCCATCACCCGCTCTGCCTGCCTCGCTCAGGTCCAGTAGGACTGACCTCTTCAAGGTACGGCCACTGCCCTGACTGCTCTGCTGTCACCATCAGCTCCCAGCTTCCCTTCCCTTGCAGAGCAGCCCACACTTGCTGCTCCTTGGCTATGCCTTTCAGATTTAACTGGTTTTCTTAGCTTAAAATAAGAAATTCTCAAGCTGCAAACCTACATGTGCCAGGCATGGGGAAGAAGGACAGAAGGACACGTTTTTTGGGTTTTTTTTTAAAGTGTCACACTGAAGTGTTACTGCTTTCAAAGCACTTTCCATGCCCAAGGCATTGTGCAAGCATCCCTAGCTTGAGGGGAATTACACCAACTGTACTGGCATGAGCCACGCAGAGTCAGGGATCTCACAGGGAATCAGTCTCGCAGCACCCACCATCCCAGTCTCCAGTGTGCGTGCGTTCTCTGAGGAGGAGTGACTGACCCAAAGGAAGAGCACGAGTACTTATTGAAAATCAACTCTATAATTAGGGATGGCTTTCTCTGAAACCTTTGTAAGATGCTTCATTGTAGAAGGAAAGCAAAACCAGAATATTCACCAGCATCAGGGTATGCCCAGGAGCCTTCCTTGGGCAACATGCTAAGTAGTAAGCTTCTTGTATGAGAGGAATATCACTAAAAGGCAAATTGTTTCTATAAGCCTAATGTGGTGGTGTGCTTTGTAATAAAAACACCTCCCACTAGGGCATTAAATATCTGCTATAAATGAAGAGCTATCCAGTAAGCCTTCATCTAAATTAGAGCAGTTAGATTTTTGCTAGTAAAATGATACAAAATTTAAAACCATGAATAAATAAACAGTATCCAGAAGCAATCACTATACCGGTGTCATTCCTTGGAGGGCTTTTTATTATTATTTTATTTCCCTGTTAATATTCTCCTTTATTTCCTCTGTTTGTTTAATTTATGTAAGCGGTAGATCTGACTCCTTGTCTCTCCTTCCCATCCTAGTTCTCACTTTTCTGCCTTAGATTTTTTCCTTCTTTTTCCTTCTTTTCTTCCTCTGAGGCCTGATCCAAAGCAGACTTGGATTTACAGGGCAGCAATGGGAAGCTGCAGTAACTTTGTGTGGCTTTTAAGCGAGCCTGCAGTAATTGCAACCCCAGGACACAAGGTCATTCATGGCACCAGCTCCACAGGGCAATACAGATGCCTACAGAGCTGTTTTGAAGTGCTCACACTCTTCAAAACGATACAGAGGACAATAAAGATGCTCTGGCCTGCTATTCCCCTGGATATAAGCTTTAGCCATCCCTGTTGTGGTGACAGCGGAGTTTTGTGTCACACAGCTCTGCTCTTAAGACACAGGGAGAGCTCGGGACGTTGGTGGTGTGGTGGCTGCTGCGTGGAAGATAAGATTATCAAGCAGAAGGAGAGAACTAAAGCCTCCACAGCTTGACATCAAGAAGCTTCCTCTATCTGAAGAAACCTTTGTGCCATACAATGATGAAAAAACTGAAAGAATACCCTATTTTAGGGGAAGGGACCTTCTTCACTATGATACCAGTCCAGACTTAGACGTACAAAGTACATTACATCCTGACCCTGCTTTTTGTTAAATTATGCTATATAAATAAATGAGATCTGTGTAATAGTAAAGGTCTGGCCAGGAAAAAAATAAGTAAGATGTGATGGCAATAACGAATATGTGGTAAATATCTAGTGACTATGCAACTAGGACCACATTTTGCAGGGAGCTCTATGAGGGAGCTTGTTTTATGATCCCGAAGGGCATCATCCAACATACTGTGCTGAGAGAAAGCAGAACAGATTGGGAAGTAATTCTCCGTACTTAATACCTGGGGATTCTCAAAAGCAATTTTCTTTAAGGATCACATTGCTTTTGATCATTGGGATTATTAATTATAGATAGCCTTGAACAGAACAAGGCACTGATACTGTACTCCTCAAACAGTGTCATTTAAAAGGAACAAAATACCTTACTTAATTAGAGGTTCAGCTGTGGGGTCTTTTCAAGACACTTTGGTATTGATTTGACCGTGGTAGCCTACTGTAACAAATGTTATTCCATTAATAATCAAGGGAGCTTGTAGGCATAACAGCGTAGGAAGTAAGCGCTAAAATGTTTCTCATTCAGCTTGCCAGGGTAGTTGGAGTATTTCCATCCAGTACAGTACTTATACTATGGATTATAGTCTATAGTTCAAAGTGGTTGCACTTATGTGAAGCCCTCTCCTCTGTGCCATTTTTCTTAATTGGATCCAGCCCATGCTTCATCAAGTTATCTCAGGCAGGTGCACCGAAAGCTTAATTTTCTCTCTGGATAAATGGAAGCATATTGTTTCTGCTAATAATTCTTTAGGCTAATTTTGCCTCTGTTCTGGTTTTGTCTTACCTCTGCTTTAGTAATCATAACTGAACATATGAAATTAGACACAAAATTAACCAGATGAGCATCTGTTTATGTGCATGCTCAGGTTGCTCTTAGCATCATGTGTTCATTATTAGATGTGTTGATTCATTCTTGTCACTGACAAATTACACTCGTTGACTCACAGACATTTATGCCTGTAAAATCTAGCAAAAAGCTTTTACTAGCATTTTCTTCACCCTGCAATCTTAAATATACCTGCTAGAGATACATGCAGGAATTATTGTACTTTCCATGTATTACATTCATGGATTACATCTGAGAAAGTGGAAATTTTAGTTCCCCAGCAAAATGGGTCAAATTCCTGTTGGGGTGGATATGCAGAGCCAGGTGTAGGTCTGCCAGCAGATTACACGTTAGCACCTCCAGGCCCTTGCACCTCCTTGGCGGAGCTAATGGGGATGGAGAAGGGACGGCTGAGGTTTCTTATAGCTCTGAGCCCAAATCTCTACTATGTTATTTGGGTGTCTGTTGCTAGGATAGTCCTGCAGTTTGGGAGGTGATGGTGAAGAGCCAGTGCTCTGTGAGGAGAGGTTCAGTGCCTGGCCACTAGCCCCTGCTGCCCCTGGGGTTGGGGTGGTCAGCCCTGCTGGAGACCTTTGGTGCTCTGCTCTAGTGAAGACTGCTACTTGTTTGGCTGGACCAGGAGGCACAGGACTTCTCTGAGAAGTCCTGGGGCTCTACAGCAAAGGGAACAAGCTTTGGGCTGTCTTCCTTCCCTAATTAACTTGGGGAGAAGAAAGCAAGCTGCAATAACAGAGGAGGAGAGGCATAACTATGCTCCTTCTGGAGAACTAATTCTTGTCAGATCTGCAAGGAATGTACATGTCCCCTACAGAGCAACGTAGCCTACCTTGATGATGAGCTCTGTTTTGCTTTGCAATCAATGTGTTTTTATCACCCTCTTCAGGTAAGAAGTGGATTTTATGCATGCAAATATAACATAAAGTAGTTTTAAAATGTGATTTTTATATTACCTAGGTATTCTTATAAGTACCAAAAATATGGTATTAGGATCAAAACTACATTTATGTAGAGATTATTTTTTTTTTCTGGGAAAAAATAACCACATCAAAACCAAAAAACCCAATGAACAAAAAAACAATAGACCTTGCCAAACTCCTACATAGTTCCTGATGATCAGAATTCCTACTCAAATCAGTAGTAATTTTGTCAAATTGTTGAATCACAAAGCTTAACTTGTCAAGTACATGCACAGTCAGTCTTTAAGCATTTCAGTGTTACCACTACTATCCCAAAACAGTGACGAACTTGCTTGGAAGTTTAATTCAACCAGAGGAACACTTAACAGTTACTAAACTTACCCTGCTCATTCTGGTTTTTTTGCCTGTTACCACAATACTTGGCGTTTGTTAGATTGATTGCTAGAGAGTGATACTCTCTTTCTAGGCTACTCTCTTAGTTGCGAAGCAACAAAATGAAATTCTTTTATTATTATCAAATGGAAGTGATGTGCCAGCTAACCTGGTGCAATATTCTTCCTTCTCTGCTACCTTTTTTTCCTGACTGCCCCAAAAAAGGGATCCCAGTTTGAACAGCACGCTAAGGAGAAGGTCTAACTGGAGAGCTTCTGAAGTCAGCATTTCAGAGTAATGCAGCATGCCCCCCTCCCTGGGAGGTGGCTGAATTACCTCTCCTAAAGTACCTGAACTCAGAGCAGTAAGAGGGGTTGTCACTTAGGAACATCTGAATTTCAGGTGCAGAATCCATAACTGACAACTGACTTGAGATGGCTTTTTCCAGCCTTGGCTGAAGTTCTTATAAAGCAGTTTTAATTAAAAACTCACTAGGAATATGGTTTTGAAAAAGCAAGATCTTGTTTTCACTAGTCTGAAATTCTTCACAGTTCCTTAACAATTTTCATAACACTTTTCCTTTTTCGTGTCTGCATTGTCAGGGCTGTTTGCTGCAGTGATTGAGTTTTCATAACTGTCAGAGCAATGTCAAGACAATGTGAAGACAGTGTCAAGGCAAATGCAGAAGGGTAACAGTGTGAAGGAGGGAAAGAGAAAAGAGCTGTCAGTCCTCAGAGTGCTTTGTAGAGGAAAATATTTCAATGATAAAAACATTGTCACCATGCGCTAAGCAAGAAAGAGAGAATGGAGATATTTAAGTTACTGCACTATGAACATGTCTGGTTGACAACTTGGAGTTAAAGAAAGACTTAAAGCAATTTGCAAGGATGCCCTTCCTCCCTAATTCTTGTCCCATATTATCTTCTAGACCATGTTCCAGTCCCTAGTACCCTATCAACAGGGCACTGTTCTGATTTAAGCTTCTGGTACATTAATTTGTAAAAAGCACACTTCTGAGAAAGTCAAAGAACAGCCATTCAAAAATATTTTTTTTCCTCTTCCTAAACAGTAAACCTCAGCATGGAAAGATATTCTGTTGCCCTCCTACAGGAAGGTAGAGGGTTTTCCCACTTGGCGTAACTGCAGGATACTTTCTTGGGTGTCCAGAGCCACGACCTCTGCTTGTGGCATATTGTGATTATGGCAACAGTCCATCCAGAGCGTGATCTAATTACATTCAGAGTTCAGCACTGCAAGGTGCTGAGTATCTTGCTCCCATATCAGTGCAGAATTAAGGTGCATACTGTGTAATTTTTTTCTGAAACGTCTTTGGAAAGGAGATGCTGTCGAGGTTTAACCCCAGCTGGCAACTAGGACCACACAGCCTCTTGCTCACCCACACCCTTTTTCCCCCCACCCCCAAGAAAGGTGAGGAGGAAAAAAGGCTGGAAGGGAGGCGGGGAGAAGGAGAGGAAATGGAGGAAAAAACTCAACTTCATGGGCTGAGATAAAGACAGTTTAATAGAAACAATAACAGAAAAAAAGGAAAAATAACATTAATAATAATGACATGGGTCACTCTCACTGCCTAGTGAATTGTCACCATCCTGAGGAACGATCAGAGATTCCTGCCCCCCAGCTAACCACCATTTATATACTGAGCATGACCTCCATGGTATGGAATATTTCATTGCCCATTCTATCGTTCTGTCTATGCTTCTATGAGAAGCTGAAAAAAGTCTTTGAATAGCGTAAGCGTCACTTAGCAACAACTAAAAACAATAGGTATTATTGACATTCCTTTCACAGCAATCACTAGAAAGAAAATTAATTCTTGCGGAGCTGAAACCAGGACAGGCACATTCTCACAAAGGCAAATAAGGGACAGACATACAGCTCATATGAGGCTAAATTCTGGCACCAAAGCTCTGTACAGCAGTACTTCTGCTCTACTAAGGGCTTGTGCAGAGTGAGGTGCTACTCACCTTTAGAGCAGTTTTCAGGATTTAAAATTAAGCACTGGTCTTGCAGTGAGTCTGTGAATTTGCTCTCTGTGCATGTGTTCTGTGCTTTCCTCCTCAGCCTTAGAGGTGGGGAGAATGAAGGGTTTTCTTACTATTTCTGTTCTGTTTCTGAACATCAAGATAATCAGATGTAAGAGGGTTTAGATGGACATTAATCAATATCACTGCAATTCTGGAAAACAAAAATCCCCACTGTTAGTGACTTCTAAGTGACTTTATAAATACCACTGAAGTGGGTTAAGAAAAGTGAACTCCTAAACAGTTTCCAGGGAACAACGTACCATAAACTCCTCAAAATACTTCAGGGGTAGTATTTTCAGGTATAAGAATTAGGTGTTAGCTATTTTAAATTGAAAAGGCTAAGTATTTTCTAAATATTGCATTTACTTATTTATTACCATTTATTTAAAGGAAGTAGGTTGAACAGTTAAAAATTTTTCTTACTTGTTGCCTATGAAATAACTGAAAATAACCACAGAAATGCTTGCTATTCTATCGTTATCCTATTCCTGGACTACGTCTGTTTGCAATCTGTGACAGCATTAAATCTAAAAGCATCAAACCTGGGCTACTTTTTTAGATGAACTGCAAATTTTATCCATAGATGCAGTAGCAATGCTCTAAGTAAGCTGTTTAACCTGTTTGTAGTCTAAGTTATATATTGCTGAGGGCTGACTTTTCCCCCTTGCCCGGTCAAGTTTTGTTAACCTGAAAATAGTCTGCCATTTTGAATCGAGCATCAGCTGGAGAAGAGTGTGTTTCTTGCCTGGGGCTCAGATGCCTCCTCCCATTAGTGTTCACACCTCAGCCATCATGTGCCTCCAGTAATCATTGACTCTCAACAATCCTCACAAAGGGAAGTCTGTAGGATGGCAAGCTAGTGACTACAAAGTGTATTAGTCCCTTGTAAAAGAAGGATAAGAATTATCAAATGAAATAAGTGATATACAAGGAAAGCCTTACAGTTAGCAATGGAAATCACATATACAATGGCTACCTACATTTGTTGTAAGAATGAATAACATTTAATTGTTTTATCTTTTTTTTATAAAAAAAAATACTTGCCATATTACAGATCTCTGAGGCTCAACAAAAATCTGGAAAAGTGTATGTGTCCCTTTCCCTCTCTCTGTATATAGATATATGTGTATAACCTACGAAGTGAGAAACACAAGATCTAAACTTAGTGGTTCAAACAGGGAGATAATTTGGTTTGTATTCACAGCGCTCTCACTGCAAGCAAGGTATTCACCTTGCCCTTCTCCAGCTCAGCATTCTCACCTGTAAAACTGAGATGCTGCCTACTTGCACCCTATAAAGTTCCATCTGCTTATGTTTTGTAAAACGTGCAATACACCTCATGAGGAAAAAGCTCAAAGTATTTTTATGGAAAAAAAATTCTCTGCACACTTGCAAGGAAGAAAAACAGTCCAAAAGAAGCCTGTCCGTCCACACTCCGCTGGCTTTGGGCAGAGTCACACCTTTAAGATAACTTTAAAGTCAGTAGAAGTCTCTGAGAGTCTAAACTGATGTCTAAACTTAAAATACACACGTATAAGCACTAGGAGGACTAATGAGTTTTACAAGCTGAAATGCTGGACTGACCTTGAACATGAAAGCAAAGCCCTCACTATTAGCACAGGAAAATGTTAGATTCCAAGACTTCACTTGAGAAGCAGAACTAATTAGAGAAGATTAACAGAAATGAGGCATGTAATAGCTAGAATATGGTATGACTGCAGTATAAAAGGCCGAATCACTGGACCTCTCATTGAGGTCAAGATCTTAAAAACACTAGAATTTTTTTTTAAAGGCAAGTGACAAGTTTTGCAGATACTCCTGTGGCAGCTGAACATTCATTATAACATTCAAGCTCTGTTCTGCACATAAGAGTTCCCCCTGTGTTAAGACTGTTTCCAGCCTTGATGTCAGGATACATTTCTGGGCATAGGGTCTTATTCAGGACCATGTTCACGTTCCTACTGACTCTGCGGGGAGTCCTGAAGAGATAGTCAACAAGTCTGCACTAGAGTTGTAATGCAGTGGAGATTTTAGATTTATTTTTTTTTTAATAAAGCTAGTAACTGAATTTTCTGTCCTCTTTTTTTGCAAATGGAGTCTGAAATATACTTTGCAGTCTTTCTCCTCATACTTTTCACTTCCCAATTTTTCCTGTTGCCAACCAGCTTCCCATGAACTCTAATGATCTTTTTATTACTGAATGGTAATAAATGTTCCAGAATCGGTCAGACAGCTGATATACTCTCTGAAATGACTGCTTTTCCAGCACTGTAGTAATGGGCTCAGCTAAACTGAAAATGGCTCACATAATGGTTCACATGGAATAAAGAGGGTTGGAAGGGACTTCTGGAAATTGTCTAGTCCAACCTACTTGCTCAAAACTGGATCAACTAGAGCAGAAAGCTCAGCATCTATCACCTATGATATGCCTACTTTTCAGAACTTCCCGTAATGATTTTATTTTTGGGAAGCCAGGTTTGCTGTAAGCATGCGTTACCACATGCCTGTGGTTAATGGAAGTGTTGATGCTCATCAGTGATTGCAGAAAAGCAGCAGTCAGCCATGAAGACCCAGAATTCTTTAGGCTGATTCAGAGCCATGGCATAAAAGACATGCAGGGTTAAAAGGCGACAGGAAGATCAGTCTCTTGGTTGTCTGGATGTTAGCAGTTGTGTTAGTAAAAGCAAGGAAAGGGTTCCTCTGTCTGTAGAAAAGTTGGCATAGCGTGCCTGAAACTGAGGCACAATTAGTGTTGGCAAGTTGTTGTGTGGGTTTCCCCTAGAACAACATGTTTCTATGCTAGCCCAAAGAAGAAACGATGTGATTCAGCATGCAAATGCATTTCTGATTGCTGTTTATCCGTTACACAAAAATCCCTGTAAAGTGTAATTACAGTCTTCATTTGCTTTTAATAGTGATGAAGAATGCAATTCCCTCAAAGTTTAATTTAAGAGCAGAGGTCATTGTTGCCAGTCCATCAAATTCTTTCATTAAGATTAAAGAATGTAGTCCTCCTTCTGATGCATCTCAAGTATCTCAAAAGGCATCAGGCCGTCTCTACTTGAAAAGAAACCACTCTTGATTACAACCACAAACTTCCTGGTTATGTAAAACAAAGCCATGCTGGTCCTGACTGGACACAGCACAGCAGCATCTTTGCTGAAATGAGTGGACTATCAAAGTTAAACCAGAATAAACAAAACTGAAATCAACTCTGCTGAATGCTACTCATGAAATATCAGAAGTGCCTGCTCTATACGTATATCTTACTGCAGCACAACCATTGTCAGCTTGGAGATGATGGCTGGGGATTTTCCTGTAATATTTTCCTCACTCTGTAAGCTATTTTCCTCAGTCACTGGGTAGTGAGGTCTGAGAGATCACAGAGATCTGAGGGAACAGAAAGTGCCCATATGAATCTATGAACCAGTGGGCACTTCCCCAAACAAAATACAGTATCTGAGGGAGTGTCTATGGCTTTTAGGTTGCAGCAGAAGTAGATCTGTTTTCATTCTGCTGTGTCCTGCATCTGGGGAGGAAGAATGCCAAGCACCAGTATAGGTTAGGGGTAGACCTGCTGGGAAGTAGTTCTGAGAAGAAGGATCTGAGGGTCCTGGTAGACAGCAAATTAACCATGAGCAAGCAATGTGCCCTCGTTGCCAAAAAGGCCAATGGAATCCTGGGCTGCATAGGGAAGAGTGTGGCCAGCAGATCAAGGGAGGTCATTCTCCCCCTCTACTCTGCACTGGTGAGGCCACAAGTGGAATACTGTGTCCAGTTTTGGGCTCCCCAGTTCAAGAGGGACAGGGAACTGCTGGAGCAAGTCCAGCAAAGGGCAACTAAGATGATTAAGGGATTGGAGCATCTCCCTTATGAGGAAAGGCTGAAAGAGCTGGGACTCTTTAGCCTGGAGAAGAGAAGGTTGAGGGGAGACCTGATCAATGTTTACAAGTATCTAAAGGGTGGGCTGAAGGAGGATGGAGCCAGGCTCTTTTCAGTGGTTCCCAGTGACAGGACGAGGGGCAATGGGCACAAGTTAGAACATAGGAAGTTCCGTTCAATCACACGGAAGAACTTCTTTACGGTGAGGGTGACGGAGCATGGGAACAGGCTGCCCAGGGAAGTTGTGGAGTCCCCTTCTCTGGAGATTTTCAAGACCCGCCTGGATGCAGTCCTGAGTGATGTGCTCTAGGCATTCGTGCTTTAGCAGGGGAGTTGGACTAGATGATCTCTAGAGGTCCCTTCCAACTCTAAAGATTCCGTGATTAGGTCAGTCTGTCTGATGGAAAGATTTTTATCCAGATTCTTCAAAGGTGTTCAGTGCTAATCTTTCCTTCTCCTGTTTAATCCCATGAAAGTTTTGCTCCAAACACCTCTCAGTCTTGTCACTTCACTACTATGGACAGTGGTGGAAGTTCTGAGTTGTCTACTTGTTCTTCAAGAAATCCAATGTTCTTTGGAAAAAGCCTTTGGAATGCGAAAATGGCAATTTATTTTAGTCACTTTACTATTCTTGCACTTTTCCATGAGCTCCAAGATGGGTAGATGTTAGACTAAATTGAATCAGACGTTTAAGACATACTCAAGAGAGAACAGAACAGATAGTTCTTGATATATCAAGCAGAGGGCATTTTTACATGTACCAAGGCTTGCAAAATGTTCAGTGCCATTAGTAGTGTATAAAGAATTACGAATGTCAGCTGTGTTTAATGTGAGAGAACGGATAGATTTAGCTAGAAAGTCTGAATTGGTGGGTCCTACATAATGTTGGCCAGATATTTTCTTGTTGCAGTTGCATTGTAGAGGTACGTATTTGCGTTCTGCTGTCATGATACTGCTCCAAATACGTATACAGAGAGTGATCAAAGAGGCTTGAATTATTCCCACAAACGCATTTTTCACATTTTCCTACACTTTAAGGTAGGAATCAAAGTTGAGCTTTACTTTCAACATTCTTTTAACTTCTGCTTTTTAGATTGAACAGGGACAGGAAGAGCCTACAAAAACGTTACACGTTTTCGTCCCATTCAATAGCTCTGATGTAATCTTTGATATATCAGTGTCATTCTTTGGCTTCTTCTCTCCCTTTCACTGCTTATTTCTTTTGTTAGGCAGCCTTTGTTTGCTTATCTTAAGAGATTGGTGCCTTTTCTCTTTGTACCTTATCGACAAGGCTATCAAAGGAAGGTAAGGGGCTGCTGGAGAAGATCAGGTACAGTTAGGACTTCTTTACACTGTGGCAGACCTCAGCAGTGTTTTTGCCCTTCTTGCAGCTCTTGGAGTCAGCAGGTCCAAAGATGAACTACGTATCATGTGGCTGTATCTTAGCCATTGCAACTGAATTGCGCTCATGTGGCCCATAATTAACATTTCCAGAACTCTGTATGTATTTCTCAGCTCCAGCTTACACTTCCACCCCATCAAAATGGGATCACCAGCAGATTGCTGTGGTATTGGCTGCTTGCATTTAAGAGAGACACCCTGGAAAGGTACCTGTATAAATAGCAAGGTATGGGTAGATGGGTGCAGACAGAACTCCTTTTTTGCATGCTTTGAGCCAGCTCCGATGCAGGTGCCATTTAGCTGAATTAGCACAGCACAGTGCCGGGTTTAACATGCTCTGCCCCTCCTCAGCACAAGCCGGGAGTCAGCAGGGTGCTAACACAACTACACCATTCCTGCACTAGAGGCGGCTGATGTCCAAGCAGCAGCAAGGTGACGTGTGTTAGTTCAAACATACTCTCAGGGGCTCTCTTTGCAGCTGTTAGGAGGTTGGTGAGTTATGCCGCAGACTTTTGGCTGATAACAGAGCTTGATCTCTTCTTCCAGCTGTGTGGACATTTGACAATGTTCAGATTCATGGATGTTTAGCTACAGTGGGAGCACTACCACAGCTGCTTTTTAAGTACCTAAAAAATTGCCACAAAGCTTAGCAAAACACATCTGAAGCTACTGCTGTATACAGATGTCTTTTCAAGGCTAGATTATTACAGCGAGGGTTTTGGATTTCCTGCCGTGAGTAATCCGTCAGTGCAGGTTACTTAAACTGCAGTTGCTTGGGCCCTTGCAGACCGATGACAGTCTATCTAAGTCCTTGCTTTGGCTTCTTGTCAAATTACGTTGTTTTCAAAGTCCTCGAGCTCACATTCAAAGAAAGGAAGTAATGTGTCACAGTAAAATCCAGAGCTAGGGCCCTCCTTGTGGAACAAAGAGCTAATGAAGTGCTCCGATGAAGTGCTCCGTAACACCCCTCTTCGAAACCTCAATAAGAGAGAACAGGAACTGCCAAGGGAAGAGTATGACCAATGTATGCTGCCTTTCATCCGCTCCTGTAGCTCCCCTGTCAGTCTGAATGTGAATTTGAGCAGCCCTG
Organism: Rynchops niger; assembly: GCA_013400035.1. Classification (NCBI taxonomy): domain Eukaryota; kingdom Metazoa; phylum Chordata; class Aves; order Charadriiformes; family Laridae; genus Rynchops; species Rynchops niger. The sequence continues at coordinate 67,384 of VXBH01005465.1, forward strand.
GGCTCAACTACTTTAGAGGGCAGTCAGCCTTTGGTAGTCCCACAGTATAGGGATACAGTGGTACCTCTCAGAAACTGTCCGAAAAGGAAATGTCAGGCCATTGTGTCCATGCTGGAGTACTTCAGTTGGGGTAGGCAAGTTAGTTTGTTTACCCACAATCTTGATCTCGATCTCTGTCACTGTGATTGAGGGCACTCTGAAGGAATGCATCCTGTCTGCAGACTCCCTGACTAAGGCAATTAGAGATGCTTTGTCTGTCTCATTATTCAAGGAAATGTTAAGGGAACAGAATTCCAGTATGCTCAGCCTTGGGCAGGCAAGCAAGAGCAGTAAAAGGAAGGAAGGAGCTTCTCCCCAGGCATCCACCCAGGCCACAATTATTCAAGCACAGCAATTCCCAGCACAGAAGGATGCACCAGGCAAGTGCCCTGATCCTCAGTTGCTAGAGCAGGGACACAGTATGCAGCGGGTTAGCAGCCCATGCCCCTTTTCTTCTACCCACAGAAATATTTAGCCCTAGAAATATTTTGATTTCTGTCCCCGCTGATAAGATTTCAGGCAGGCAGAAGCTGCCCTACCCCTGAAGTTGCAACTGCAGCCTCGCTTTGTTGATGCCGGGAGAGGAGTGTGTTTTGCTCAGCCTGGAGGAGTCCTTTAGAGCTCCAGTGGCAGCTGCGTGGTGCGTGTCACCCTGTGTCAGGCTGCCTGCCGAGAAGCGTTGTCAATTGGGGTATTTGTCAAAAGACGGAAACAATTTTCTGTTGACCCATTTTATGGGTGAATAAAATATAAACAATATAAAGTAAACATAAGTGTCTCATTGGAAAAAGGTTCATGTGGGTTGGGTTGTTGGTTTTTTTTTGCTATTTGCTGGTGTGAGAGGGCTTTCATACATTATGGCACTGTGAATGGCTGAGGAAACAGAAAAGTACAGTGAGAACTGATGAAACATGTCAGTCTCAAAAACCAACAAATTAATCTGTAATATCAATCTAGAAAATAATATGTATCATTTATCTACTTGCTGCCTACTCTCTGTGACTCTAGATGAGTCAATTAGGTTTAAAGGCTTCCCTTAGAAAATGTAAATATAAGGACCTTCTTTTCCTTTTTGGGCCAACACAGAGAGGAAAGGGAATAATCAAGGTTGCCTGGAGATTGAGGCATTGTCTAAATTATTTTCTTAATGCTGAGATGTGCATTAGAAAAAACACCAAAAAGTAGAAGTATCCTTGAGAGGTCTTTGGCTGCAAACCCCTGTAGGCAGGATCAAAGGCACTTAGATTACTATTTCTCTAACTTACTTATTAGAGGGAGGGCACTGAATATCAGAAGTTAAGTAAAATGGGCTAACACATGTCCTTTTATTGCTTGGTAACTGGCAGGATATATAAGCATCTCTTTTAAACCTTAATGTTTTATAAATAAGTGATTTCTATTGTCATAAAAATAAAGTGTTAAGCTTCTCTAGATGAAGCATCAGAGTGAAGGCTCCTAGAACAATGTTAATTTGTTGTAGCATGTCCAGAAAGGCTACTTGAAAGAGTTTCCTAGTAATATCCTGGTATTTGTTTTGGTGTAGTAGGTTCCAGTCTTGTATTGCCTTTTTATATGGAGTGAGAAGCTGGCTGTAAAATTTAGGTTGAGCAGGCAATCCATGTTTTCCATTCCTTCTCAAGGTTTTTGATGAAAATTTTGACTTAAGTTTTTTAGATTAAAATTATACTACTAATAATCCATTCATTAATGATACTTTCTTGCATCGTAGTGCCAATATATCAAGTATACTCAAATTGCAAGTAAAAAGATAAGTTATTTGACTCCAAAATCTGGAAATCAGACTACCTGATCTCTAGCATGGTGGGTACTATCTGTCCCTATCGTAATGAGTGCCTTCAATACCAAAGTGCTTATTTAAAGCCTAGGGTACCAAAAAATAAAAGTAGCACTTCACGTCTCAAAGAATGAGAGTAAACTATTTTCTAACTGAAATTTAGGCAACAATTTTGTTGTTAATGCAACCAACAGGGCCGGGTTCAGGGCTGCCTTTGTTTTGAACAGCAGATAATCCCCATTTGTGGTGCAGGAGGAAAGGGAGCCATCTGCTTGCCCAGCCCAGGAGCGGTGCCTGAGCTGCCCTGAAGCCTTAGTGGAACCACAGCCCTTGGGGCAAGTAGGGACATTTGCTTCTCTGGGGCTCCATCACCTGAGATCTTCACAGATCACCCCCAGGGTGGTGCAGACTGTCCTTCATTTGTGTAACATCAGCTGTGAGACAGCAGTCTAGACAATCTCTGGCACATATTTAATCTAATCCATTCATTAAAAAGTTCTGATATGGAGATTTAATTATCCTTCAACTGGGAAAGTTCACTTATGTCTTCCCTGCTGCATGCGGAATCTACTATTTTGCAGATCCTCCCCTTCCAAAGGTCACAGGGAGCAACCGAACTCATCATCTTCCTTGATTGCCATTCTCTTTTGCGTAGGTAAGACTGTAATCATGTCCCCCCTCAGGCTTCTCTTCCCATTACCCCTTCTCATAGGGCACATCTTTCTAAATATCCTCCTATTTTTGCTGTCCTTTTTCAGCGTTTTCCTAATTGCCTCTGTCTTGCGCACAGCAGCACTCAACACTGGATATAGCCAGTACTGAATAGTGGTTTGATTACTCTCTTGTGTCTTACATATCATTTTCCTGTCAACATGTAACAGCAAAATATTTGCCTTTCCATATAGCTTTTCAATAGGGAAGTGCTCAAGTTGGCCATCAAGAATTGAGTATTCTCTAAATAGTGTTATTTTTTTTCTTGAGTTTCCTCCTGCAGAGAGGAAAAGGTGTAGAGAGGTGCACTGGGACGGGACTCCCCAGGTATCTGAGGTTCATCAAAAGTAATACAGGGAAAAAAACCGTGGATAGGTAGACATAGATGTAAACTTTGGGTGCAGATACCTTTGAAAGGTATGACATGCTTTGACATTCCAGCATCGGTTTCTCCAGTACATTATCACTGATGCTGCACAATGTATCAGTCTTTTGAGATCCGTGCCAGGTCTGTGCTGCTGGTTGAACATGGGTGATAAACCACCCTTTTGCCCAACCTCCTTTCTTTTACATCAGACTCTTTCCTAATAGGTCATTAGTCACAAACAACACCTGCTTATAGAGATTGATCATTGTCCTTGCTACAGAATTCACTTTCTGTTCCTTGACTGTGAATACATCATTCAGTGTTTTATCCTGTATTGACAAAATCAATGTCATTTGAGGGCTAAATTTTCAAGGACGCTGATTTCTTGCATTGTAATTTCTGGATGACTAATACAGGATGTGGGGAACTGTTTAACGTCCAGAAGGTCTCAGTGTCGACAGCTCCCATTTTACAAAGTCCACAGCAGAGAGGCTGTCTGTAACCTGGTAGTCTTGCTCTGCTACTGGAATGGTAGGTGTAGCACCTTCAGGATGCTTTGTAGGAATTTGAATTGAAAGGCTCAAATACAGGTGTGGTTGGGATATTCTTAATGTTACTTTTATACAAATGGATCCATCTTGCAGAAGTTACTTCCTTGTTTAAAAATCATAGGGTTACTACTTTACATTCTTAGGATTTATTTTGATTACAGAGATGGAGATGTGACCCATAATACAAATATAATATAAATGAAAAGATAAAAACAAGCTCCAACACCCTTACAATCAGGTCAAGAAGCTGTTGCTTTAAACTCACTTAAGATGATGGCAAACATCTGAAAGATATTTCAATTTTGATGCAATATCGGTGCAACCTGTGACAGCCAGGGCAGAGGGAAAGCTGCGGGGCTCCTGGTGCTTGTGCTCAGACATTGCTGATTGCAGCCCTGACAGGCACTGTGCTCCAAGACAGGCTAATGAGGATCTGCTGAAGTACCCAATCTTCAATGAACTCATCAAATGCGCATCCTAACAATACTTTGCAGGAAAGCTACTTGCATCATCTGTGCATGCTTGAGGGATGAGTAGTAGGAACAAAACCACAAATCTCTTTATAAATAGAGCTTTATTCCTAATGCAGTAATTAAGCAGTAATTAGAAGTTGTGTGAGTAACGGGAATAGTTGCAGGGAATTAAAAGATCTTGTCCATGGGGAAAAATTGCATAGTGCCAACACCTCAGAGGGGTGGAAAATGGTTGCATGTAAAGCTCAGATGTTTTGCTCACATTAACAGCAACCCCAAATTAAATTCCATTCTTAATTTATGACCATTTGGGGGAACTATTATGAAGTAAATAGTAATTTTTCAGCTCTGCTGAAAGGCCATGAAGTCATTAAATTGGAGAAAAATAGTTCTGAAATTAAGATTTTATTTTTTACTGATTTTTTTGACAAAAGGTAAAGAAGATAATTCTGTATTAGTGATAAGCAATTGTAAAGCCTATTTAAAAAAAAAAAAACAAAAACAAAAACAAAAAAAGTGAGTTGTTGGATGTTGGCTTAAGATAAAAGATTCTGAACTTGCACTTGACCCTAGACAGAATCACTTTCAAAATCAATGCCTAAATATACCTGTTTTTATCACAGTCTCTCTTCCTCTGTTTCTTAACCAACTCTCTGCCCAGAGTTATGTGCTGGCAATTCCTGTTAGACAATAATACGGCAGCAATTAATTATCAATGTTATTCTGGATTTGGGACATGCTTCCTGTCAACTATTGTACATAATGATTCATGGTCCCTCCTCATAGAGAGCTGACAATCTCTGGATGCCCCCCAGATTACAACAGCAGCAAACATGCTCTTGCCCCAAGGCAGGCCAGTGTACAAACAAGGAGGCATCAAGGGCTCTCCAATAGGCTCCTTTTTAATTTGCCAAGAAGGACTAAGCCCACAATGTTTTTGGAAAGGTAACTTTGCAGGATGGAACTATAGCTGGTTTTTTTATCAAGTACATGTATTTCTGAGCACCCATATTTGTATTTGAACAGGTGTTGCACCTGACAGCATCACATACTGGGGCTCCAGTAGACTGAATTAATTACAAATGGTCTTTCCAAAAGCACTTTATGCCATTGGAATAAAAAAAATAAATTAGATATTGTTTGTAAGAAGACTGTGATTTACAGGTTGAAATCCCTGTGACTGTACAGTTTGATGTATGAGTGGTGTTATTAGCGATAATAGATGTAAAATACCATTTTTACTTACCCTGGGGATTCAAAAGGAACCACAAGTGACAAGACTACATTCTTTAGTGTTCAGCTTTATAGAAGATTTATGTTCAGCCAGAAGACTCAAGTAAAAGTTTACCACACATTCAATACTTAGTGTTGTACAGGAATTAAAGAGTATCTCATAATATATTCCAAAGAAGATGAGGTATTTTACAAATAAGAGGGCATGTGATTATTTCAGTCATGTTGAACAACTTTGTATTTCTTCTTAGTTCAATATATTCATTTTATGCTATATTATTTTTTTTCATGTAACAACATTCCTGAAAAATGCTTTAATTTCATCGCAACTGCTACTAAAAGACCTACTGTCTGTATGGGACACTTCTGAGTGTATGCATACCTTTATTCACCTCAAGAAAATGTATGAGATGAAAAAAAGTTATATACAGATGTGTTTTTAGGAAGCCTTGGGTTCTAAATACTATTTATTTCCCAAGCTGTTTAGTATAAATAATTACAAATAAGACTTTAAGGAGGACAAAAGATTAGAATCCTTTGGGGGAAGACAAGTCCAGTAAATTAATTTTAAAAATATAATGGCTATTTATAACTTTTATAAATATCAGCAATCATCTCTGTTCTGTTTTATCCTCAGCTTTTCTATCTAGGTCTTTCTCAGCTTTAATGTTTAAGTAATGAGGTAACTACAGTCAGTTTTTCTGCTTCTATTTCTGCTTTATCTGTTCACAGATATGTTTTTGTTAACAGCAATTGTTAGCTGTTTCAAATGGCATACAAACTTTCTTGAAAGAAAATACCTATCAAGATCATTAAATACAGGTACGTTCCGAGCCTGATTCTGGCTCCCGCTGGAGCTGCTCCATCCTGGTATATCAATTTGTACCACATCAGTTTGTGACAGCCACAAATCTATCTGAGAAGGAGAGTCCTCCAGTGCTGAAAAGCCCCTTGCTTGAGACTGACCATATGGCCATAACCCAGAGAAAACTTGTGCCACATCTGAAATGTCATCCCAGCCAACTGTGCTAAGGAAAAGGCACAAAATGACAATCAACTACTTTTCCTTCCTTTGGCATCCTGCATTAAGCAGAGCTCACACAAGTTCAAAGCCAAAACTTGTGTTTATCTGCTTATTTTAACTGATTCTTGGGGGGCTTTTTTCTTGTTTACGTTCTAGCAATGCTTTCTTTCTGTATGATGATTTTAATGTGATCTTTTTAATTTTATAAGCACTTAACTTTTTATTCCCTTTCCCAAAACTTTTACATTTTGTTTTAATTTGCCTGTCTCGTGTATGAGTGAAATTTTCTTAATTAATGCTATTCCTGTTGCTTTCCTTTAATTAGACAGCAGACACTGTCTCAGAGAATTTTCAGTTGCTTATCCTACAGTATACAGACTTTAAAAACTGTTTTTGAAGGTGGAAAATCCATTCTCTTTTTTTTTTTTTTTCAGGGTATGTCTTGTGAGTTAATTTAGAAAGAACATTTTGGCTTCCCCGATTCACATCAGTACATCCCCAAAGAAGAAAATTACTAGGATAAAATGATGTTTCTATGACATTCTATATTTTTTTCTTTATCTTAAAGCGTGGGGTTTTGGTGTTTTTTTTTTTTTTTTTCAGTGCTGGTTGTTCCAACTGCATCTGTTTGCTTTTCAGACTTTAATTTATGTTGGGCTGTAAACTGTCCAAGTAACAATTTGAGTGATGCAGCAACAGAAGGTGACCCAGATTACACAACACTGTACGCTAATGCCAAGTCTTCTTGTTTAATGGCAGCTGCTCAAAGCTTTGTCTTATTGTGATTCACGTTCAACAAACACAAATCAAACACGCTCCTCAGACAGACACACATCCTGCCTATCTTCATTTTAAACATGTTCAAGAGCTCCTGCTTTTCATAAACATATATCAGCCTCACCAGCTGAGGCCATTTAGCTCCTTGGCTTGTATTTACTCTCAACCATCTGACAAAATTATCAAGGAAACCCACTGTGACTTCCAGTATTTTGCATACTTCTGTTTATGTGGAAGTTTGACGAGAATATTTCTCTATAAAAATAGTTGGACTTTTATACTCCCTCATAATGGAGATATTTACAACATGAAATATATCACAGGTTGTCTAATAACTGATTTCTCTAGAGGCTGTAATTAAAAGTGCTTATATAATAAAGCAGTGGGTGCTACTAAAATATGTAACATGAACAACATTAGTGAAGGATAAATTAGTCTAGCTTTTAATCAGATAGTTTTAAATTTACTGGATCAACAGTATCAAAATGCAGCCTTTAAAGTATAAGTACAATTTTAACAGCACATTTTATTGCTGTACTTTCAATACATGAAGCAAGGTATTAAACATGTTTTCATTCTTCATTTAAAAAAAAGTTTAAGCATGTAGATCAGGAAAGCTATCGTGCAACCAGTTCATACAACTTTGTTTCATGGACAAAATCTTTTTGGCATCTCCATCAAATTTTTAAAGCCTTCTGACAACAAATGCTTCCCGCTAGAAGCGCACGTCTAGCCACCTACCCAGAGGACATGTCAGAACAATAAGAAAAAGCGCAAATCTTACTTTTTAAATGGATGAGCAGCAAAAAACTGAGGTAGAAGATGAGTAGAGAGTTAATTCTTGAATGAGCCATATTCATCTTGATAGGACATCCTCCGCGGAGTTGTCTGTTGTCCAAAGGGCTGGCGCTGACCCTCACTGCTGCCCCCCCAACTCTGAAACTGAGGTAAGACCCAAGGCGCCCCTTCCCCTATGAGCCATCTTTGCCTGTGCCCCTCATCAGCCTGTTCACTGCAAACCTACAGACTTTGATTCAAAAGGCAGTTGTGCTTGTTAAGGTTTTACTTTGGCAGGTCCGAGTGATTTTTCAAACCTGGTGCAGATTTGTCTGCGAGCTGGACTGGAGTCTCTCCCCGGCTTTCTGCTGCAGAGCAGCGCTGGGAACCGTGCGCTGGGAACCGTGCGCTGGGAACCGTGCGCTGGGAACCGTGCGCTGGGAACTGTGCGCTGGGAGCAGCTGACACCGCACCTCTGATGAGGCACAGCGATCTAATCTTCCAAAATGCATCACACGTTATCTTCTACTAAACCTCCATTACATCACGCTCCTCCTGATTCACAGTATAAACACTGCATGCTTTCCTGCATAAAGTCAGCTAACAAGCACTTTCTGCTTACTGCACTTTTTCTGTATCTTACCTCATTAGCACATGAAGTAAAAAGATTAAACATCCCCATTCCCAGTCTTTTTTATAGTTAGATATTAGCTTGTTATCTTCCACAGTCCTTTGGTTTGGTTGTTATTGTTTACGCTGGATTTAAATGCTTTTGCCATCACTAAAAAGCATAGTAACTGGGAGCTGGCACGGGTCCTCTGAGCTTCATCGGCTTGTGTTGTAGTTTTGAACTACTCAGAGAGAAACTAGTCACAGCTTCAGGAGGCAAGATCAAAAAGGGAAGGGGATGGGGACAGGGGATGGACTCCATTTCTTTCTAGGCAGAGCCTGGTGCTCTGAGTCTGTGGGTACTCAGCGGAGGTTCCCCCAGCGGCCCTGGCATGGCGGCACTCTGGCTCTTCACCGCTGCGTGGCACAGGCAATGCCCTCGTTCTGCCCAAAGATGGCTCAGTGTCTAATGCCTTATCCATTGATTGCAACGTTGTTCACCGACACTAAAGTCTTGTCCTGGCTAGAAGAAGGGAAAAGGAAGGCAGGCAGCGACAGCCGCAGCAGCCATGTTCAGGTACTACCATCCCAGCACAAACTGCGGCCTTCTGGCACCTCACAAACCCAGGCATTAAGTTTGTATGTTTCCCATGGGTAAGCTATACCATAACAATGATTGCTGTATCATCGTTCAGGCTCTGAGGCCAAGAAAGGGATGATCTGCCTATTTGGCAGTGAATCTCCCCTTTCCACCATCTTTGCTTCTGCCGGCCTTTCTGGCCTTGGCCCTCAGCGCTTCCCGCTCCTTCTCCTCGTCGCCGTGCAGAGACCAGCCATTCCCAAACCCAGGAACAACCCTGAAAAATCTGCTTGGCCATTGCTATGTTGTAATACTGTAAAACAGATAATGGTCAATTAATTTGGTATTGCCTTTTGTCCTCGCTGATTCAGTGGAATCTTCATCCCCAGTTCGAAAGCCTTTGATAATGTCTTTAGCTTTACATGTACACTTAAAGGAACTAAGAACAGACTTAAAGTCAAGCATATGCTTAAGGCCTCAGGTGAGCAGGGAGCAGACTGTTCATGCCAACATGAATTTAAGACAGTTTTTTATAATGGGTAGGTATTTTCACATTCGCTCTTTCAGCTCAGTGAACTGAATAATTTTAAGATTTCTCCTACTGCAAGGTCCCTCCTTCTTTCCCACCTCCTTCACGTGCAACTGAGCTCACCCACCAATAATCTCATGGCACATCTTTTCAGACCCTCTTTCACTCCCCGTGGCACTGGCACCTCTGTGGCCTCTGCTTCTCGGGAGGCCTCTGCCCTCCCTCCTGCAGGCTGAGCCCCAGCCCCGCGGCCCCCGGCTCCTCTGAGCCCCAGCCCCACGGCCCCCGGCTCCTCTGCACTCCAGCCCCG
>VXBH01005465.1:77181-92571 GCA_013400035.1 Rynchops niger
CTGCGCCCCAGCCCCACGGCCCCCGGCTCCTCTGCGCCCCAGCCCCATGGCCCCCGGCTCCTCTGAGCCCCCTGCTCCATACTTCAGGTGGCTTCAAAGAGCCCCAGTCTCTCCCATGACAACCCAGGCTGGATTTCCCAGTCCAATGTCATGAGTTATGAATAGAATGATGAACTGGGTTCCTAATGGAAAGGACTTAGGTAACTATAATGTTAAATATAATTAAATGACTAATTGTATTTTTCAGCTGTTTCCCTTTTAGTAATCCCTTTTGTTTCATATGTACATTTATAGTTGTTTGGATGTTTTCCTCTCCTTGCCATCTGTCTATTTAGCTTCTGACTGAAATTATCTAGCAAAACATATAAGCATTACAACACGAACATGAAAATACTATTCTGCCGTCTGGGAATTCTTCTGTTAGGCTAAATTATGCAGTTGAGCTCAGTGCTGATTGCCTGCTTTAAGTGCGTTATTATTAAAGTTTGTTACTGTATAAGTTACTTAGAAGAACAACATTTTCCGTTACAATCTTGTAAATTTTTTAAATTGCTTTTGTGGAATTACTTTCCATTAACAGGAATTTGATTACTTCTTATCGTTGTTATAACATTTAATCAGCAGTTATAACTGCTGATTAAATTAATTTCACTTTTACTAGGGAAACACTGTTACTAATCTGAAATTTTAAAACTGAGGAAGAAGGCATAGCTCAATCAGCTGTTAGATCTGGTCTGAACGCTTACAGATTCAATATACCAGTCAATTAAAAAAAATAAATCCTTTGATTATTTAAAGTAAAGAGCCAAGATCTTTCGTAAGAAAAGACGAAGTTTTCAATTCTAAGGAATAAATGGTAAATACTGCAACGAAGCAGTCACACCTCTTCGATCTGGATGCTTTTCTGAAAGTTATTCAAGTATATGCAAAATCTGTGCTCTAAGCAAATCTTTCAGTCCTCAGACATGAAGATATGCCACCAATCTGAGAATATACCGGTATTGTGTAAATGCACGTGTTAACATTTGAATTAAATAATTTGCCAAGTAACTGTTTGGCTAATCCATATAGCAAGCGTAGGAACAAGTACTAGATCTTTTGAAAGTTCTTAGGAATTAATTGCTTTCACGATAGCCAAAAGAGCTGCTATTTCACCCTGTTTAATACTTAGCTCTGCCTTTCTCAATGCCTGTTTCAAATGTTTCCTCTTCTTCATGAGCTATTCATATCCCAGAATTTAAAGGGGAGCAAACTAAATTAACTTATCACTGCCCCAATTCCTTGAAGTTGCCTAGAGGAGAGGGTTAGAATTTCTGCAGCGGTGGTACTTCATGAACATTGTTTGTACGCAGTGAAACACAACATCTAAAAGTAATCTCCATACTTTCTCAGTATAGCTTAGACTTGATGAGATTCTGCAATCATGTAAGTCAGAGGCTATGCCATTTTCTTGGGAAACAAGGGTTTGCGTTGCCATTTTCTTTTACTTAAGTGCTGCCCTTTTCCATTCCAGTTCCTCCTTTGCAATAATTATGGTGTGGTGTGGTATCAGACTATATTAGTCTGTGTCATGTCTTCTAACATATTTTAATGCAACCCTGGCCAACAAACTTCATTATCTTACATCTTTTATTCCCTGATACAAGCACCGTTTGCAACTTTCGGATGACAGTAATGAATTGTGTATCTTCTGCCTCTCACTGATAGGTGTGTTGTTTTCTGATTGTTCAATGTTGCTCCAATTTAAAGTGCAATTTTTATTGATGACATCCTGTGCCTTCTAGGTCAAATACAATTACAGGTGATTTTCTTAAGTAATTGGTATTTTTTTTCCAGTCTGTAAAATGTTATGGTATTTTTAATCTAAACTATAAAATGAACAGAAATCAGGACATTTAAATAATTCATATAAAGTGTAAAACTCCCTTGAGAGTGGAACATGTGGGTTTACAAAATGCTTGTTGCTGACTAACCTGAAGCTTTTATTAAATCTTTTTTGTTTACTGGCAATTAAAACAATGGTAATTAGTCAGGAGCAGGTGGATGATTTCACGGAAGAGTGACTGAGCTAAAGATAATATTGCCTAGAGAGGTTGTGGATGTGCAAAACTCAGCTGGAGAAGGTCCTAGGCAACCTGCTTGAGCTGGACCTGCTTTGAACAGGTGGTTGAACTAGAGACCTCTGGAGGTCCCTTCCCATCCATACAATCTTGTGGTTCTCTGCATTAGATTTTCTGCACAAGCTCCAGCCTATATTAGCTCAGTCCCCAGTTCTGTATACCTAATGCAGAAAGTTTTTGCTTAATAAAACAGTGGTTGTTTTTTTCCTAGGGTCTTTAGCTTTTCTTGCTAGCATTCAGCAGTGCTCCTTGTTTCTATCTTCTGATAAATTCTTGCCAAATTTCATCACAGATATGTGCTATTGTTCACAGTTGAGAGAATTTCATTTTAGGAAAAAGTATGGAGCACCAGAGCACGAATTCACTCAAGTCTGACATAGTGCTTTGGCTTTAAAACGCATTCTTAAGTATTTATTGAAAAGTCAGGACAATGGAGTTTGCTAGAACAATGGACCTGACCAGATCATCTTCCTGCTTATGGTATTTGTACCCTCTTTACGAAACAGCACATAGATAGCATAGGTTTTTTTAGCTTTAGCTTGTAGGTAATTATGAATGAACAAACCAAAGGACAACATACAACCAGTGTGAATAAGGGCTGGTTAAACAATCAAGTGGATAGAGAGTTGTAACAGGAAGTTGATTACCTCATTAACAAAACTGCTGTCTATTGGCATTTTAATTAGGCATCTTGCAACAAGAACGACTACATGCATCGATTTCCCACAACACTTGCAAAATTACTTGCCTATAAGAGACAATTGGAAACTCCCTTGGCCCATGCTTTTCGACAGATAAATATGTTATGATAATATTTAATTTCTTGTATTAGCCTGCAAATATGACTTCTGAGTTTCTTTTTCTTTGTTAGTAGGGAGGACAAATCTCCAAGTCTTGCTTTGCTCTTTTTATTCCTCCCTTAGCCTGAGTAGGACTTCAAAGCAGAACATTTTCTTCCAGAAGACCCAGCAGAGCACAAGCTTCAAATTCTGCCAATTTGCAGATTATAAATGGGTTTATGAAACTGAAGGGCTGTATTTGAAAATGGAAAGTTATTTTGCAAGATCTGCCAAGCTTATTGCTTCCTTAAACGCAGTACAGTTTTTGAAATTATAACTACTTTATTGCTTCTCCATGTCACCATTTTCCTGCTAAGCATGGAGGGTTTTCTACCTGCTAACCTAAAATACAAATCTAACCAGAGATTACAGAAGTGCCAAGTTGATTCACTCAGATATATCTAATTTTGGACATGACAGAAATGGTGGAAGCGATAACGCAGCCTCCGCTTCCAATTGTATTTTCAACCACATGAATTTCAAGCGATGTTTGCTAGCCCCTTGTACTTCCTTGTGGCCAGGTACTAGTTAAGGTGCATGCTGTTACAATTATTGCATTTCTGGCATGGAGTTTAAGCTGTTTGGTTTTCATATGAAGTCTCTCCTGAGTATTTTACACTTAGATAGGCAAAACAAAAGTGACTCTGTAAGGTACAACAGGATTCCCCTGGGACCTGCAGAACTCAATAGCGTATGATTCACTTATCCTCATCTTTGATGAATTTTTGCGAAATAACGTGTTTTTACCATATTGTGTGTGGTTGCTATCACCAGGGAAGCAATTCCACTGTCAGATGAATGCTCGGTCAGGCCTTGTCAAGGCAGATGAAAATTTGCAATTAGTATTCAGTACCTTGCTGCTAATGAACCATCTAATCAGGAAGTTTCTGTCTGTACCAATAATCTTCCTGTGAGTGTCAAGGTTACAGAAATGCTTGACAAAATGAGGCAAATAGTGTTTTTACAAAAGCACTGATGTATTTAGTGCTAAACGGGTTGTAAATTTACTTTTTACCTCTACGCTTTTCGCTTCAGCAGAACAGACACGTTAACAGACTTACAAATCCTCTTCTAACTCTCTTTTTTCTTTCCTTAAGAGTGCGATAATTCCCACACCAAACCAGAAAGTCCTAAAATTGTAAGTATTGGGCTAAATTGAAAACCCCATCTGTTTCAGAGGAGATAATTGTATAGGCAAGCAACGGTTACAAAGGTATTTGGAAGAGATTTAAGCTAGTATTTTGCACTGTTTTACCTTATCAATACTAAGTGGTTTCAGAAGGAATTCAGACCCAACAACTCCAGCAGGCAACAGTGTAGAGGAGGAGAAAGCAAGAATCATGAAGGCAGGATTAGTAACCAAGGTTGCTTGATTTTAACACACACTATATAAATATATAGTGCAATTTGCAATGGAAATGCGAAACACAGTGCTGGTCAACAAGTAATATTTGTAATGGGTAAATAGAGAAGCTTCTTAATTTTTCCTTATCACCAATATTCCTTCTAATTTTTTTTTCTTCATTCAGTCATTGTATTGACTGTTTGTGACAAGGTTTTATAAAGCATCTGACAATTTGGAGCTCTTTGATTTGCAGGTTTCACTTGAAGGATGTGACTTCAGAAAGTGCAAAGCAAAAATTCCCTGCAGGCATCTCTGAAGTGTCTCAGTGTGGGTCCTGGCAAGTACTAAATTCCTCTTGGAAATCTCAGCCTCTGTGCTAAAGTATTAGATAATGTTATGGGAACAATAGGTAACAGTAAGTACCCCAAAGGGATATCAAGTTCCTGCTAAGTATTCGTTAAGACAGCATTCATCTTAATGCTAATGCATTTCTTAAAGGCCACAGTTTTGTACCAAACTAAATCCTGAAAGATTGTCAGTTTGAATTATATTGTTCACAAGGTAAAATGAAATATTCTGTCTTCCAAACTTGTGTTGATTCAGAATATTTCACACCTATTTTAATCACTGGCAGTGATATTGACCTCAGTGAAGATGACATATGTGTTGACATGATGTCATCATGTTCCCATGCCAGTGAAAGGAAACCGACCCCTGGATGGAGATGGCACAGCTTGATCTCTAAGCATCATGTTGGATGTGAGAGGGGAAAAAAGTGGTCATTACTACGGTAATTGATTTATATTCTGTTCATATCCAGAGGGCCCCTTATCACCCAAATCACCAGGTGGTTTGTTGCTGTATTCAGTTGCTGAACTACATCTTAAATTTGGTGTGTGGGCATGCTGAGGTCTTTACATAGGCTGAATTTCATGCAGCGCTTTCTATTTTCCTGGGTATCAAGACTTTTTGACCTTTTTTTTTTTTTTTAAAGTAAAATAAGGCATTTTTGTAGTAACTTCTTTGAATACAGTGAAAGCCTGGGTGAACATCATTGTTGTGCCCGGGCACCTGTTGAGAGGTCTTGTCTTGGCACCCAAATTTGGACTTTAGCACCAACATTCACCAAACATAATTTTGTGGAACTCAGACTTATAAATCTGAGCCTGAGTTTCTGGGGTACAAGAATTTCTAAGCCAGTACTTCTAAGGTAGTTACCACTGTCAGAGAGATATAATTTTGCTATCAGAAATTGCATCTTCAGTACCTTGACTATGAGATGTTTTGTCCCATATAGAAGCACCTACAGGAAAAGATGTATTCACAGTAGCAAACAAGACGTCTTCACAGCAGCCACCATCTGAAGGCCTGTAAGTGTTGCAGAAGTTCCTCGTGCCAGCAAGGTAAGATTTCCTCAGCTTTCAGCTGCACTCAGAATTGAGGACATTAACCACTGGTGTGGCAGAGCGAGGAGAAATTCCATATCCCCACAGGACTTTTGAAGGACTTTTTCTTCAGGCCCTCAGCTAACCTACAGGAACAACTCACATGCCTGAAGAATAGCTGTTGGGGTTTAAACCAACAACTAGGACCACATAGCCCCTCGCTCCACACACACACACACACACACACACCCCAATAGGGTAGGGAGAAGAGGGAGAAAAGGAGTGAGGGGGAGGAAATCATGGGATGAGATAGACAGTTTCGTAGAACAGTAATGGAATACAATAATAACAATAATAGTTATAATAATAATGGTAGAAGTATATACAAAATAAAGTGATAAAGTGATACAGCACAGTATACTCTCACCGCCCGATGCCAGGTTGCGCAGCTCATCCGGAGCAGTGATCATGGATCCCTTTTCCCTGGACAACCCCTATTTGTATACTGAGCATGACATCTATGGTATGGAATATTCCTTTGGCCGCTTGTTCTGTGTATGCTCCCTCTCAGCTTCTATGGGAAGCTGAAAAAGAGTTTGACTAATGTAAACATTACTTAGTAACAACTAAAATATGTGTTAGCAACATTATTCTCATACCAAATCCAAAACACAGCAGCTACAAGAAATAAAAAGAACTCTATCCCAGCTGAAACCAGGACAATAGTAAACGCTGAGCTCTTTTGAAAATGTAGGCCTGTATGTTGCTACATGGTAGAAATGAAGTGTAGTCTACACACACAGCTTGTACAGCTCACTCTTTGCTTAAATAAGATTAATCAGAGTAAATGAAAGTCTCTGGCAGCCTCTGACTACTGAAGAATGGATCAAACAGGAGCCACGTTAACCTTGACTCCCTTCACTCCTGCAGCAGCAAAGTCAGACTTGAGTATTCATTGCATGAAGTAGGTTAATGTAACATGTCCTTATATAACACTCTTTTTAAATAAGGTGGGAAACCAATAACCCCAAAGTAAATAATTATACCAAATTTCATTTTGACATGGTAGTCTCAATCAGCTAATTAGTCAAGAAATGGAATTAACTTTCTGAAGGCTGGGCATGCAGAACCTACTGTGTTTGCTATTCGTTACACTAGAAGCTATGGAAATAACTAGTTGTTCACCATTCACCATACCTCAAACCAGGGCATTAGTCTAAGTAGACTGGACTATTTGTGGTCACTTAATGTGACTCTAACAATTTGGCATTTTGGCATTTCTTTAGGACCATATCCTTCTATAGGTCAGAAGCCACACTGATTCTGAAGATAGGTGGTGCTCTGGTAATTCAAGACAGGAAGAAAAATTTTTATATCTGGCCAAACTTGATGCAAATCGGACACAATCTTTAGCAATAATAGGAGACAAATTTATCCACTCACCTTTATTGTGAGCAAAAGGATGCACAATTGTTTTGGACTGTATGTCACTGTAAATGTGAGAGCAGTTTTCAAAAAACTGAGCAGGAATATGTTAGAATGGTGGCCTCTTAACCATCCAGTCTTTGAAGTGGCCAGGAATGTTTGGAGCCTCTTAGAAGGAAGAGGGTGGGGTTTTGTGGTTTTTGGTTTTGTTGTGGGCTTGTTGTTATTGTGGTTTTTTTTTTTAAAACTGACTTTTATTTAAAAATTTCTGGAAAAAATGTTTTGCAAAATTTAAAAGGTATAACCTTCATGCTATTTTTTTTTTTTCATTTGGACAAGTACAGGAATTTCAAAGTGTTTTCAGATGTTTGAAACCTAAATTAAGCTTCCTCCAACCAAACCTTTCAACTAATCCAAGTCACTTCTTATATAAAATATTTTCAAGGTAATAAACAAATATTAAAGATTTCAATATGGGGTTTGGTTTGGCAAAAGGAAAATGTTTTCACAGGAGAGGAAAGCATTCTCACTCCCAAATTTACTTTGAAGTCTCTTCTCCCTATCTTTACTCAAATAAAATGCACGAGTGTAAGCAGAATTTAAAAAACACTCACAATAGGAAAAACAATAGTGGATCTTTAGTATGTGAAGGCACCCAAGTATCTGTCAGCCCTTTCACTGCCGAACCCAACAGCTCTTGGAGCACCCACGGTCATTGTGGCTGAGATCGGCAAAGCTGCTCCACTGTTAGCAAACAGACGGGTGGCACAAAATTCAGCTCTAGAAAAGGATATGAGTGAGCTTACTTCCAGAAGTAAAGTCTCTAGCCTTTTGTTTAGAAGTGTTACAGTGCCCTATCAATTTTTCCTAATAAAGGAAAATTAATTTAAGAACTGGTTCTCCCCTTCAGCTATTTTTCCTGGAAAACCATGATTCTTCCTAAAATAAAATAATATTAATCTTGGGATAAGAATTAACCACACCAAAAGAGACACTTAAAACTGATCATAATGTTGTACTGAAATTCACTGAAATGGGTTTAGCTCCAGTGACACCCCAGGCAGCAAGTTGGTTTTGTTAATTTTTTTTAATTTGGGAAGGTCATTGTTTCAAGACGATTGTTACAGGATTATTTCATAGCGTTGCACTTTGGGATGACTACCAGAAGACATTATCCTGCTATTGCATTTATATTGACATTTTGCTAACTCAGTTGTCATTTAATTGTTATGCTTTTTACTTTGGTCAGGATGATTTCTTTAAATAACTTTTCTGTAGAGATTTCTTGTACAAACTTCTTTGCTGTCTGTTTGTGCCTATTGTATCACTAGCAAAGGAGAATTAATTCTGTGTTTCTGGGTTTTTTTTAGTTAAACATTTTTCATCTCCGCTGTGTGCTTGCACAGTGCACATTCTTACTACTGCTTTTTTGACTGGAAGCAAGTTTGACTTGCTCCAGGTTTTAATAGTGGCCTTAAAGCATAATTAATTTACTCGTAATCTGCCTCTTGATATCAGAATCTAATTATATTTTCTTGGGAAAATGTTGTAATTACTATTCAAATATAATTAAGAAATCAGATAATGAATGGCACCTAAAATAAAAGATGGTCGTGAAATTCTCACTTACACTATAGCGATGCTTCAGAAACAGATACAATGCTTTCATTATGTAGTGTTTCTTTCTTACAGTAAGCAGAGTTATACAAGATGTGAGCTTCGTAACGGCAGCCTTTCATCCTGACTGTAAGTAAACTGGCAATGCATCATAGAATATGTAAATTGGGCTCAGGCAAATGAACAATGACAGATAAAAATGCTCATATAAGCCTAAAACACGCTTCAGTTTTTGTAACTGAAAAAAATGTAGATTATACATACCTTTAACTTCATAATTCAAAACAAATATCACCTACAAATTATATGGATAGTGATTAAGGAGAGTATAGAATAGCATTTTAATCTCCTCCTACACCTTGAAGCACCCTGCCTCTCCAGCAGAGAGATGAATTTTGATTGCCTGACAACTGTAACCATGTGAAGGTTCATCACAAAGGGAAGGAGAAAAGCTCTGGAAAGCCTTGATAAACACTGAGCTGATAGGCCCATCTGACTCTTCTAGCTGTCCTTATAATTACATAGTGGATATTATTCAAGGACACAAAGGTTTAAAAGCTGCTGGTAATTTGTCAGCTTCATGTGCTAACCATCCAACAAAATACTGGTTTTTGCCTTTTCATTTTTTATCCCATTCAGAAACTTCTATGCATTATACTTTATTTCTGAAAATGTCTTCAATAGCGAATGTTTTTTTTTCCCTAGTGAGTACATTGTACACAAATGTTTTCTATATGCATATATAGCTGTATCTTAACCTGTGCACCAAATTCTACTTTCTACTGGGCAATGTAAGGGTTCCACAAGTGCATGACTGTATGGCTCAAATGCGCCAGCGTCTGCCACATCCAGCTCAAACAGCCATAAGTTGGCTCTGACAGCACAAACAGAGGTGCTGTAAGTATAGCAGAGGTCTTTTCTGACTGTGGGTGAACGGGCTGGAGTGGCGTGTGACAGAGCTGCACTGTGGAAAGAGGCAGGAGATGGCTGTCTCTGGCAACACAGTTCTGTTTCATATGTAGTTCAACAAGGTGTTTATATCCAGGCACAAAGAATCTGGTTGCATTGCACCATACCCTAACCGAGCTAGGCTGGATAACAGATGCAGGGCATTTAGCTCATGTGGAACTTCATATTAACTTAGTTGGACTGCTAACAATATTAAGGAAGCTTTTAAATTTGTTAATTTGAAATGAGATAGATAGTTCAATACCTCTTCCTTGTGTCATCACAGGCAATGCATTCCTTAAGACCTTGGAGGGCCCGGACTATATGCTAACCTGAACAAGAATGGACCCTAGCATGCTCAGTGCCCCATTTCTTCAGCTCCAAACAATACATAAACTAGTCAACCCCTCAGTACATCAGTCTAATACTATGTCAAATATGCTGTCAAATTTCAAAGTAATTTGAGTTGCAAACTCTCTATATCCTTGCAAGCGTACTAGATAAAAGAGACTCAGAATCTGAAGTATAAATCAATACAAAGCCTTCACCTGAGACTTTTCATGGCAGAACTCCTAACTTCATGTTCTCTATGAATTTGAAGAGCTAGAATGACCTTTAGGGTCCTACTATGACAGAGAATATATATTAAAAGATTGGCATTTTCATGCAAAATGCAACTACTTTTCTTAGGGGTAAAAAGCCATGAATGACTATGGAAAGGATGGAGCGAGAGAGACTAGAACGGCTGTTACTTGTATCCTGTGGCCCAACAAACAGCACCAGGTCTGACCATAATAAAGCCCCAATTACCTAACTCTAGGGGAGGATAGCTGGCATTTCCTTCTACCCGATGATTTAATTGGGCCTGTCAGCCAGGGATAATTGGTTTCTGGTTGACTGAAAAAAGTGACAGTGACATCAGCTCTCTGCTGCCCTTCATTATTGAAATTCTTGTTGTATTGTAATAGGGCCTCAGCACACAGGGCTCTCTGGCAGCATTCACAGGTCTCTCGTCGTGCAGTGCAATGGAAATGCAGAAATGTAAGACACACAGAAACCTTTTCAAGTTGTTTACCCCATACGTTTTCATAATATGAGGATTTTTGAGAGCCAAGATTATTTCTGTACAGAAAAGTCTGGGTTTGCTTGTTTTACTGGAACTTTAGTAATATTGTTGCAGTCATGATGGTCTAAGACTATAAACAAGGCAAGGTTTACTGGGAGAGGCAGTATCTTTTATTAATAAAGCTGATATGGCTGGAAAAATAAAGATGATTTGGGGCACATGAAACCTTCTTGTGGTCATGTGCCCAAAGTTGGTCTGGTTTTAGTTCAGACGGTCACATACACCATCTGAAGTAATAACAGAGATTACGTTTCTCCGCAATTCTTGACTTGCTTATAGGAAAATACCTTTTTGATGCTACTGGTGTGTTATTGCAAAATGTTTAATTTGTTCTGTTGAAAGCATGGCCCAAAACAACAGAAAATTGATGTAAATCCTTGTTTCTTCTTCAGGCAGGGTTTTTTTACAGTGAGTAACACTGCTTGAGACTTACACGGGCAGGGGAAGACCAGGTATTTCCTCCAGTGTTATTTTCTTTCACTCAGCTTTCCTCTCACCCTCCCTCCTTCCCACAGGGCTGGCGAGCACTAGCGGATCGGGTGGCGCAGACAGGGGTGACCACGCCACAAGCACTGTCAGGAATGTACACGGGCAACTTCTCTCTACCCAGGGGCTGCTCCAGCTGGTATATTTTTCAAAGTGCAAAGGGAATGCAGCACATTTATGAATCTACCTGCAGAGCAAGCCTTGTACTGAGTTAGGACCTAAGAGACTTAACAAAACTTGTGTATTATTGTGACAGCAGTGGGTTCCTTGTTCTTGACCCCTGCTAATTTCACCTCGGGGCTGCATTGGAACAGCGTTCCAGGAGGAAGCCTGCTCTGTGGAGTCTGTAGCCATACAGCTCTCCACAGATTCCATGCTGCATTAATCCCCCAGAAAAAGATGGCAACGGCTAAGATCATTGTTATTCAGTCCATGCCTGCTGAGAGAATGCAGCCCAAGCAGAGGTACAGTGCTCGCCTTCCGGGCGTGGAGCTCCTCGGATGGAGTGAGGCAGGCTGATGCAGTAAGAGCAGACCTGGCCTCCTTCTCTACACATTTCACTTGCTGCACCTCCTAGAGAGGAGACAAGAGGAGAAGCCCGATCAACAGGATTCACATGCCAAACATCCATAATAGTAGGACAAACCTCCATTTGACTAGCGCACCAGAGAGACCTGAATTGAGAGACCGGGGTGGTCTTTTTAAGGCCTATTTGAAAGAATTTCTTGGCAATGCTTCCAGCAACGGACTTTATTCAGCACTGTTGGCTAGAAAACTTGTTGGAGTCTCCAGACAATCTTATAACCCTTCCACTCCACAGCCTAATTTGAAACACTTGTGTGTATGTGGTGACTGGCAATAAAACACAGAGGAATCTCAGACTGGAGGAAGTATAGGCTTTGCGGGTTCCTCCCTGGGTCCCACCCATCACTGACACATCTGGGATACAAAAAGGACGAATGACAGCATGGGTCAAGTTTCAGCAGTGTCATACACCGTGAACCCCTGGCAAATTAGCTCTAAAATTCCTAGAGAAATAGACATTTACCTTGGATAAATGTCGTGGCCAAAGCTGTTTAGAAGGGGATGCGAATGTTTATGCTACTAGATTTAGAACTGGGTACTTACAGTGAACAGCTGTTAAAGAATATATTGGGAATAAATTGAAATTACTCAGCCAGGTCTTAAAACTTGCATGCAATTTTAATGTAATTTTATTTTCGTTTGGTTGGCATCTAAGTGCTTAACATCAGAGTTGATTCCTTATCTGCTTATTGTTTAAATTGTATTTGATTCAAATACCTGTCATCTGTACCTCAGAAGTGAAGATTTTGAGCTGTAAAACAAGTATTTCAAGATGAAACCACCTCCAACACCAAACCTTCTTGCATAAAGCTACTTCTTAATTTCCAACATTTCAAGAATATTTATCTGATAAATATACTATTTTCTTGGATGGATCTAAACAGCTGCATTTGCTAATTATCTACAGTCTCACATAGCTGAGCAAGTACTTATTCTTTGATTGATGCTGTCTCTTTAATTAACATAAAAGTCAGCCTTTTTCTGTATGTGACATATATTCTATTAACTGGCAAGAAAATGTATCGTGAATAAGCATTGGAAAAGAAAGGATTAATATAGCTAAATTTTGCCTGGACCACTTTAACCATAAAAGAATTAATGCTGAAAGAACCATAATGACCTGAGAGTTCAAGGACATTTTGTTTCCAGAGCATAATTATTGTAGCAATGCCAGCCATGGTAATGGGTCACTTAGCATTGTATAATTTTTCTTTGAACTAAATCCTTGCTGGAACATAAAACAGCAAAAGAGAAAAAGTGTTACCTAGGCTTGTGCTAAGCCGAAATGCCCGCTGAACTTGTAGACTTTGGCAATTAGGACAGACGTAGATGCTTCGTAGACTGCCAAGAACCCATACAGTACTCAACACAGAGTAAACAATATCAGATACAAAAAAATAGAAAACTAGGTAGTTACTTAGAGGGGGAAAAAAACACAACCCAAAACCCAACAACACAGAAGAAAAAAATGGCATGGTCAAAGACATTGAATTTCCTTCTTAAAGTGCAATGGGAAGAAAATGATGAGTGGGCCAAAGTCCATGCTGTAATGTAAAGATGCAACTTCTGCTGTCTTTGTGGGGAGACTGGACACCAACTCTGAGCTCTGCTAATGGAAGCAATTATGCCCAGAATATTTTTGTTTGGACATAATTCTTCACCTATTCACATCTAAGGACAGGCACTAAGTTTGGTTTTAAATGGGAATAAATGGCTCCTACCAGCAATTCAACTTTCTGCATTTGAAGCATTTCCCAAGTACATGCAGAAATATAAAATCTCAGAAAAAAAAAAAAAAATTAGGTATGTTGAATAACTGCATGAATGTTTCCATGCCAGGGAGCAGGTATGGAAAACTCTGGTCCATGACAATCTAGTAGTTACAGACTGAAAAACACCTCAATCCCACAACAGGACAATGACAACTAAGCGCATCTCAGGCCTGTTCCACGGCACAGTTTCCTATCCTGGTTACACTTGTTGGCAAAATAGTTCTCATCAAGGCTGCATTTTCCTTATATATTTCACTCATGAATACTCATAAAGTGCATAGCTCTATGCTTCCACCCTGCATATACCTGCTATGGAAACAGTGAGACCCAAGAAGCCAGTTACCTGGCTAAACGTTGTTTTTATGAACTTGCTATTCAGACTAGAGTGAAAGGTAAGGTTCATCTTAAAACTTAGAGTGTTGCTCTCAAAAATTCCTTTTTCCTTGCAAAATCTAGAAACTTATTTTTACAGTTTATGTACAGCTTAACTATGACTCTACAGAATCAGTCGGGCAAGCACAAGCAACATCCTGGAAGAACAGATGCCCCAAGAGAAGATTTTTGCCTTCAGTGCAAGAAAACCATAGTAATATTGATTGCTTTATTATCAATGCCACCATTTCACCTCAGAAGTAATAACAGAATGAAAGAACTTATACTATTTGAAATATCACATGAAATAATTTAATATTAAAATATAATTTGATTTTCATGTACTACTACAATGAAAAAAAATGATTTGTAGACTTCAATGAAAATGCACGAGGGCTATGAGTACAGGCAGTATAGCAACAAATACTCTGCAAATTCTCAATATTTTTATTGAAGTATGCAACACCTGGAAGTCACACAGTGTTTATTATGCTAAGTGACAACCGATGTAAACTTACAAATCATACCCATAAATACAGAACACGTGCCGTGGAATAAAGTTTAATCCTGCATTAACAGCATAGCTCTGCTTTAAAGGTCTCAGAAAAACAAATCCATTTCCAGTGTCACTAACAATTAGCTACCTTTGGAAAGTTGAAAACAGGACAAATAGGAGGACGAATGTCTTCCGATAGGCTGATGAACTGCACCCCCAAGTGGATATTTGCCTGCGCCGTGGGGCGCTCCTGGGTCTGCTTTTTGCCATCTGGGAAGCAAGAAATCTGGAAATTCCATAAGCATGTATGTGAACTCCTTCAGAATACTCGAGTATAAGAGAAATGCAGGACAATTTTATCGAGGAAAACTACCGGCAGGTTGGAAATTCTCAATTATTCGCAGTGGACTGCTGTTTAAGCATAGTATTCTTCGCTTTCACGCAGTGCTTTCAACCACGCCGGTGAATTCAGGCGCGCACACTCGCGGATCTGGTTTGGGCAGGGCCGCGGGGCCCAGGACACCCGCGCCGGGCCGGGCCCTGGCGGCGGCCATAGCAGGCGGACTCGGCCTCGCTGCCGGCCCCGAACCTCCACGGAGGCCGCGGGCGCCCACAGACGCCCGTCACGGGCACGAGTGGCTCCGCCCTCGCGATGGCTCCCGCTCACGCCGATTTCCTGGTGCCACCCCGCAGGCCGCCTCCGCTCACCCCGCCGCCGCTGGCTCTGGTGACAGCAGCGGAGAGGCAGGAGGGGAGCGGGACTCGCTGAGGGGCCGGCGGCGCTGTGAGACGCCCCGCGGTGCGACGCCGTCCCGTCCCCTCCCGCCCCGCCGGCGGGGCCACCCCGCGCATGCCCTGAAGCGCCGCGCCGCCG
>VXBH01005465.1:92643-112462 GCA_013400035.1 Rynchops niger
AGCGGAGGAAGCGGTCGGGGGCCGCGGAGTGCAGCGGAGTTTAACGGCCGAGCGGGCCCCGGGGCAGCGCCCGGCGCCGCGCAGGTACGCGAGGCCGCCCCCCGGGGCAGCGAGTAGGGACGAGCCCGCGGCGNGGCCCTCGGCTCCGCGGCGGCCCCGCTGGCGGGGGGACAAAGGCACCGTCCGCGGGTCGGGCCGAGGGAGGCGGGAGCCCGGCCGCGGACTTGACACTTGGCGGTGACAGGCAGCGGTGGCAGGCCCGCGGCAGGCGGGTCTCCCGGCGGGCCCGAGGGGGCGGGCGCCCGGCGGCAAGAGCAGAAGGCTTGGCTCGCAGCGTCGGGGTTAAAGGGAAAGCGAGCGCGCTTCGGTGTCATAATAATAACAGCAGCGGCGCACGCCCGTCCCGGGGTATTTCTGAGGCCATGTGCGTCTGGGAGCCGAGCAAAACCAGCCCCAGCCGCCTCTTTAGGTCTAAAAATAGGTGTCCGTACACTTGCTCTGAGTGCTCTGATGCCATGGTCTGGAATGGGAAGTGATGAGATTTTAGTTATTTAATAAAAGCTGAAGGTGTGTGGGGGGGATAAAACTAAGAGTGAAACGCAGAAAGCGTTAATAAAGAAGGAAGTTCTGATTGAGTGCTAAGAGTAATTTTTATCATAATTCCTTTGCAGATTATGAAATTACTGTTACGTATTTCCTCAAGGTCGGGAGCAGAACCAAGTCTTGACGAGAATTTTTTGCCCATCACCTATGAAGCTCCTGATTTTAAAGTTGCACTTCTGCAATGAAGAAAAGGAGACGGCTCGCTGCAAATGTAAACGAAAAGGTTCATCTTGGCCGCGAGAAAAATACTTCGGAACAGGTTCTTGTAGTAGACTGTGCACAAGAAGTTGTCTCAAAGTCTGCAGAAATAGCTCCTGCAGATCCGCTTGAATCTTCCCAAGAACTTTCACCGTCATCAGAACAAAGAAAGCTCCTGAGCTCTTTGCAGTATAACAAAAATCTACTTAAATACTTAAATGATGATAGACAGAAACATCCATCATTTTGTGATTTACTCATAATTGTAGAAGGAAAAGAATTTAGTGCTCACAAAGTTGTAGTGGCTGTTGGGAGTAGTTATTTTCATGCTTGTTTGAGCAAAAATCCAAGCACCGATGTTGTCACGTTAGATCATGTAACTCATTCTGTCTTTCAGCATTTGCTTGAGTTTCTCTACACCTCTGAGTTTTTTGTATATAAAAATGAAATTCCATTAGTGCTGGAAGCAGCAAAGTTTTTAGATATCATAGATGCAGTGAAATTACTAAATAATGAAAGTGTTTCTAACATACAGACTGATGTGGTAACTGATGCACATACACCAGTAGAAACACTCAATGAACTGACAGGCAAACTACTAAATAGCCATCAGTGCACTTTTTGTGGTCGAAGCTTCTGTTACAAGAAGTCCCTAGAAAATCATTTGGCTAAAGCCCACAGATCCCTTTCACTGGAAAGAAAACATGGGTTAAAAATGGTTGAGAAGGCCGACTTTTCCACTAGACGTTCTATGAGAAACCGTAAATGCCCAGCTAAATTTGATAACAGTGACAATGAAAGTGGGGATGCCTCTGACAGCAATTTGGAAAAAGTCAGTTCTGACAAGGAAACATCTGATAGAAGTGAATTTGAAGACAGTGAAAGTGAATGCAACGCTGATGAAGAGGGACAGGAAGAGGAAATGTCAGGTGAAGATTCAGACTCTGAAGAACAAAGTGAAAAAGAACAGAACGATACTGAAGAAGGCTCTGAGGCAGTTGATTCAATGGGAAATATTCCTGAAGGCTTAGCTCCAGTCATCATTCAAAACAGTAGCAAAAAACTACTGCAGTGTCCCAAGTGTGACAAAAAATTTGATCGAATAGGTAAGAACAAGTTAGGTTCATCTCTTTTTACCATATGGTGCTGCTATTTTTATGGGAAATAAACTGAACCTTTTTCCTCTGTCCTAAAGAGTGAAGATCAGAATTTCTGGATCATCTCACTGATCCAGTATGCTGCTAATTTTTCTGAATGTATTAAGTTGTTATGTCTGTGGTTGCTAAACTGTTTCAATAAATGAACTGAATGCATTATTTGAAAAATCTGCAAATGCTGAAATTATTTCTTTTTCACTGCTCTGGATTCTGGTTGTTAGCATCTGGTATGCAAAAGCAGCATTGAAAAAGGAGGGA
The DNA here is from genome assembly GCA_013400035.1 of Rynchops niger. Lineage (NCBI taxonomy): Eukaryota > Metazoa > Chordata > Aves > Charadriiformes > Laridae > Rynchops > Rynchops niger. Next base: position 94,860 of record VXBH01005465.1, read on the forward strand.
AATGCAGCAAGATATGAAACGATATATTGCATGAAGTCTGAAACTTGGATTGTGTTTTCTGCCAAATTAATTTTAAGTAACAAGGCTGTCATTATTGCTGGAGTAAAATAGCACCATTGTCAAACAGCCTGAAATTCTTTTATTCTACATGATGTGTAGATGCTTACGACCTAGTCACTCTGACTTCTGGCTTGATTTTTCTGGTCTGTAGTTAACACCAAGTAATGCTTCGTCAGCTTAGTCTGTTCTGTTAGGATCGTTTATGTTACAGTCAAATCTATGTGTGTCGTTACTCAGGATATCAGAAAAGTAAAAATTCCAGGTTTTCTGTCTTCCTTCCCCACATTAAAAGTAGATTACTACCGTACTCCAGAATTCTCGTGGTCTTTCAGCTGGAATAAATGTTGAATTATGGTCATGTAAGGTATTGACTTCCTTTCAATCATGGGAATTAGGAAAGAAACAGTTCCTCAGAGGGTTAGGCATTTTTTTGGTGATCTTATAATAGACACATTGTGTCTTTCATCAGTTTGAACTTCTAGGAGTTTATAAAAATGGGGTGGGGCTGGTGCGTGTGTTAATTCCTACTTGCAGTGTGCTTAGCTTGGTGAGGTGAAATAAATTTTCCAAGGTCACAAATTATATCACAGAAGCTATTTAACATTAAAAATATGGGACTTGACTGTACGTGTAATGCCATATCTTAAAATTATAGCAACATAGGATTTTCTTCTGAATTTGAGAGCTTTTTTTTTTTAATATTGAAAGGCTACTGTGCAGAAATAAATGGCTTGTGAGTAGGGTTGTAATGGTACTTTTTGGTTTTGTGCACACTGGAAACCCTTTTCTCTTTGCACTTTTCATGACTTAGAATTCTAGTTTTTTGCTCAAAAAATAGCACTCAAACAAGTGATACATAAAATACTTCTTCATAGGCTTGTATTACTGTAGACAGTGTACTTGTATTTTAAATTTACGAGCTATAGTACTTTTGTTTTCTGTATTTAACTCCTAGAAGTATAATGCATATTCTAGAGAGGAAAAAAAAGAAATACAAAGCAGAGAGCCTGCTGTTGACTTTTGGTAGGTAGATCCTTGGTGTAGGACTGAATTCTATCCTCAGGAAAAAAATCCTGGCAAACAGGAGAGGAAATACAAGCGATGTGAAAGAAATGGGAGTGTAGTATTTATGGTAATATCTTGGATCTCAAATACAGATCATTTGCAAGGGTATGTGTTGTTCATTCAGTGTTCTGTTATTTGAAAGTCCCTTAAAAATACCAGTTTGTTGCAAGGCTGTTCCCTGTTCTGAAAAGGTACTTCACAATCGGTGTAATGAAAGAATAGCAGTATAACTTTCAGTACTTAAGGACAGACTCTGCTGTAGGGTTGAACAGGAAGGACTTGTAACCCTTGCACAGATTTAACAGTAACACAGAGCCCTTTTATTTTTACTTTTTATCTTAAAAATAGTCAAGACGGAAGTGTGTGTGGAGGAACCTTGAATCAAACAGGTATGTGATCATTGCGCAGTTTTCAGTGGTATAAACCAGTAGAAATCTTTAGATGTGTGTGGAAGGTACGTAGATCTTGACCGCATTTGAGAAAGATATTACAGAACAAACCCCAAATGTGTATATTGTAGGTGATAGCTGTTACAGTTTATGCTAACAGATTTTGTTTCTTGTTTTTATATAGGCAAATATGAGAGCCATACACGTGTACACACGGGTGAGAAACCATTTGAGTGTGATATATGTCATCAGCGCTATTCAACGAAGTCCAACCTGACAGTGCACAGAAAGAAACACTCTAGTGATACTGACTTTCATAAAAAGGAACACAAATGTCCCTACTGCAATAAGCTGCATGCAAGCAAAAAGACATTAGCAAAACACGTGAAGAGGCAAGTATGAGCAAATTTGTGTCACGTTTCTGAAGAATAATTTTTTTCCGTTCAAAAGCCAAGATAAATGTATGTATGCACACAGCATATTCTGCATTATTTCTATAACTGTTTGATTTTCAAACAAGTATCTTCTCAAAGGACATGGGATTAGCACTATCAACTAACCTGCCATAAGGAATGCATAGGGACTGACTAAGTAGCAGTAGTGGGTCTGTGGGAGTTCTAGCATAGGTTTTTACTGTAAATTTTAGAATGCTCAGATTAGCTAGCACAGTCAGTCAGAACACAACAGTCTTAATAACTACTTGTGTTGCTTTTAATTTGGAGGAAGAATAAAATATCTTCTGTGGGTTTAGATGTTGACTCAATACTGTTGATCGTAATAGAGTGGCTAAATAATTTCCATGCAGATTCTTTCAGGTGAATAATTTGTTTATGACAGGTCTAATTATAAGGTATTATTATTTACATACCATTTTTATTCTCTTTCATTATAAATATCCATAAAGAATTATAATTGAAACTGTCCTTTTTCTTACCAATTGTTGTATGAGATTCTACAGGAGTCTGTAGTCAACATTGTTTGCCAGCCTTTAGAAGTGTTTAATTATCAGTTTTCTATTCTGCTGGTTTGGTGATCCACTTTCATGATACATAAAGTTTATAAATGGGTATTTAGTATTTGGGTGATCTTCATCTTAGGTTATAACTACTTTCAACTTCTGTCTTCCTCCTAGGTTTCATCCAGAGAATGTACAAGAGTTTCTTTCTATCAAGAAGACAAAGAGTGAAGGTTGGAAATGCGATGTAAGTAATAATTCAGTACTTTTGGTTTTTTCATATAGATACTATGTTATTTTGTGACTTGCATACTTAAGTGAAAATAAGGTATGTGTTTCACTGACATCTCAACAAGCGTTGTAGAGTGATGGTAGAAATTTCCTCTTTATGTCCTAATTTAAAGACTGAACTTTATTCTGTATCTACAGCTGGTGACCGAGTAGGCAACACCAAATTGAATTCTAAAATTGAAGGCACATAAAGAATACAGTTTTTGGAAGGCTCTCTCAATAGTGAGGAAAATATGTGTTAAATATGAAACACTTTCTCATTTATCATGGAATCATAGAATACCAGGTTGGAAGGGACCTCAAGGATCATCTGGTCCAACTCTTTTGGGCAAAAGCACGCCTAGACAAGACAGCCCAGCACCCTGTCCAGCTGAATCTTAAAAGCGTCCAGTGATGGGGAATCCCATTTAGCTGCATAGGCACATCAACAGAATTGTAAATTTGTACTAAATTTACTTGTAAAATCATAGAATCCTTTCTTTTTTTTTACCCCAGGAGAGGTATATGTGTGAAAGTACATCTGCTGTGAAAAGGAGTTTGTAGAACTTCCATTCTCTGTCTGTCTGCTGCCAAACAATGCTTTAAGGTTTCAAATATGGGGTTTTGTTGTTTTGGGGTTTTTTTGTTAGACGGAATTAGTTTACTTTTTCCTTTTTTTTTCAGGGCAGCTCTTTTGTTTATGCAAACTACTATATGCCCCTGTATGTCTGTAATATTAGGTGCCCTAACATAATTACTAATCTTGCTTTGTTTATGAACTTTCACTTATAAAGATACAGTAGGAGGTTGGGAGATATTAGTTGTAGGAATTTGTAGTGTTCATCTGCTGGTGATGGTACCATGGTTGGAGATAACTAACGTGGTTGACCAAAGGGTGTTGTCTTCCAGATGAAGTAATGTTGTGTGAACATATTATAGTTTCTGTTTCTTATGAGATAAGAAACATTTTAGTAGTGGGAATCAATCATGCAACATTTTTGATGTTCATTTCCTGGTAACCAGATGAATGATGTGGTAAATCCACTCTGTGGTTTGGTTGTTTGGGTTTTTTGGTTTTTTTTTTTTTTGCTTGAAAATTTTAAGTTTAGGTTAGGTAGAAATTTTTAAAAAGTGAGCTGCTGCTCTTGGACTGCCCATGTGCCAAATGGACTTGAATTGAAAGCAGGGGTAGAATTCTAGCCTTTATAGCAGCTGGAGAATGAACAGAACCTTTAGGAGCTGTGACTTTGTTTTCAGGATGGTTAGTATGTTCTGAGGGCTGAGGTGCCACAGATGTAACCTGCAGGATTTCTTCGGGTTGTTGGTTTGTGCTGTAGTCCATGTGTGGACACAAGGATTTGGTGACCATACTTTAATCCTTTGGGAATATGAGCACATTCACAGAAACAGTAGAGTATTAATAGTAAAGAAAAGCAAGAAGGCTTTTATGCTTTTTACAGGTATGGGATTTTCTTACACTTATATTTAACATTAGCGAGTTTTTAAACAAATACAGCTGCTATTCCTGATTTTCCGAGGCTAAAAGAGTGTTATTCAGGTGTGTTCTGAGAAACCGATTGCACTATTTAATGTATGGGAGTTAGGTAGTGCTAAATTCAGCTGTTACAGACAGTGGTGGTAGTCTCACAGTGAAATCAGCGAGCACCGTGTTGATTTATGTTAAAGAATAGGACACTGGTGTTAAATCGTACTACCTAGTTTAAATGCCTAAATTTGAGCTGTGGCTTGAAATCAGTAATGGAACTGCATGCTGACTTTAATGACTACTACTAATTCTTGTATATTTAGGTTTTGATTAATCTGAAATCAGTACTAAAAAGTTCACATAATTTTAACATTGTGGAAGTTCTATATCTCTAAAATACATTTTGAGTAATATTTCTTCATTGGTATTGGCATTTTCTCTTTAATACATGCTGGCAGAGAATTTCTCAGAGGAAATAAAGGAACAGATATAACTCTAGTTCTACAGTAGCTTATACTACAACAGCTTTTACTACATGCCTACTGAGCTGTTTGAGCATCCAAACCCAAGGCAAAGCTATTTGCATTTTTTCCATAGGTTTATTTTCTGCTGAGTTACTGTGTTGAAACACCCTAGGAAAAGAGTCTGGTAAGGGCTGGAGTCAGTAGAAAGAAGGGAGGGTGGAACATAAAACTGCATGCAGAAGTTGCCAGTAGTTTGATTTAGGCTGCCATGGATCAGCATCCTAATTTATTTAGTGCAATCCACTAAGGTTTATGTAGAACGCAGATTTTTGGATGTTGACTGCAAGGTTTTACAAGTTGGGATAGAGTATGCTTTTGAATAATACGTGTTTAATGTTACATTGCTGCACAGAGCAGATGAACTAAACTGTTAGAGTTTACGAATAGGAAATGAATCTGGTGATAACTAATATATCTTTGACTGTGTATTATCATTTTAGATTTGTAAGAAATCTTTCACTCGAAGACCTCATTTAGAAGAGCATATGATCCTTCACTCTCAGGATAAACCCTTTAAGTGTACCTACTGTGAAGAGCACTTTAAATCCCGATTTGCAAGACTGAAACATCAAGAAAAATTCCATCTCGGTATAGAAACCTCCTTCTGACATGTAAACAATAGATTTAAAGTAAAACCTTCCCCCACCATTGTATGTCCTAATCAGTCTGGTTTCCAACCCACCTCCTTTTCCAGTTCTCTCTTTTCCAGTTTTGTGGGCAAGTTGGGGTTTGGGTTTTTTTGTTGTTTGGTTTTTTTACTTTTCTATTCAGCTGTCTTTTTGAGGCATTGTAATGTACCTACATAAAAGCAAAATTTTGGCAAGGAAGAATTAAAGTTAGTTTTGTTATAAAACATTTTTACCTGAAATTGATTCTTAACTGTACAGTCAGATTCTTCCTGAAGTTTTCCAAAGACCTTTTACTTTCCTCCTGAAGTATTCCAAAGACTTTCTTATTACTACTAATTATTTCTGCCAGGTCGGAACTAGATTGGTGATAGTAATGAGAATTTGGTTTTTCAAGCACTCTAAGTGGGCTTAATTAATTTTGACTATTAATTCTAAATTTTTGCTTTACAATCATGAAACTCACCAAAATAGCAGGTATTAGAAGTAACTTAATCGAGCAGAAAGTGCACAAAGTCTAATTAAAGTATGCTGACTGTACTAAAGGTTAATCTTTTGTTAGCAAAAACTTTTTGCTTTGTAATTTGATAAGGGTTTTTCACAAGTAACCAGTCTGTGCATCTTGTTTGGTTTAACTGACAGTTAATAATACTCTGTGTGTCTGTCTCCTTGTAGGACCTTTTCCTTGCGATATTTGCGGACGCCAGTTTAATGATACAGGAAATCTGAAACGCCATATAGAATGTACTCATGGAGGAAAGAGAAAATGGACATGTTTCATCTGTGGAAAATCCGTTAGGGAACGGTAAGGAGTTGTGTGACTAATTGAACTTCAGTAGAATAGAGAAATATTTAGTGTACATTGTTTGATTCTGAATATGTTTTAGCTTTGAGTTTATGAGACCATTTCAGAGGGCTAGTGTATTAAAAGGTCGTGTCAGAGCCACAGGTAGCATGTGATTTTCTGATGACCTCTAAAATTAAGGGTGCCAACTGTAGGTAATGAGTTATGAGGCAGAACTATATTAAGAAAGTCTTACCCCTAATTCACTTTACTTAGGGTTCCTGCATTCTGTAAGAACATCTTGCATTTGTTTGTAAACATAATATACTTATAATATTCGATAATAATTTACTGATAATACAATATCAGTAAATATACTGATGAGCACAGGAAAATGAGGAATATTGGTGAGAATGACTAAGAGTAAACTGAACTTCTAAAAACACAGTTTCATGGAAGATGGAATAATACTGTACAATCTTTGCTGCTGCTTCTCTAAATGGAGGAAAAAATGTTAATTCACAGCTTTGAAAAGTGGAAGCTCTAAAAGTTGGCTCATAAATCCTAGTATATAGAATAAAAGCATGGAAAAGCTATAGAACTAAGATTCCGCACCCACCCCCACCCGTTTTTGTTCTATGCATATGAGGGGAAAAAATTTGAATTTTAAACGGTTGTTAAGGCTTCAGTGCAGGTGTCTTGCACTGCTCTATAAAGGAGATCTTTTAAGTTTTGAAAATGTTGATTTATATTTAGGTTCTGAAACAATAAGCCTTTTCTTTTTAATTTATTTTGTCAGTATACAGCTTCATCTCAATAACTGTGACTATGATTCTAGTTATGTTCTATTTGGGGAATATGAAAAGATCTGAGTTTGTGTACTGCAGTATGTTTAATTTTTTTTTCCAATGACTGGTAAAGACCCCTGGAAGTGTTTATTGTAAGAGGGAGATTTGTCCCTAATGGATTTTGTTTGTGGTGTGTATTTTCTAGTAGTCTGGTCAATAGGGTATGCATGTGTTACAATAATGAAATAGTAAACAAGCTATGAAGCACAGGTAGTCTTTCAGTTCTATAAAGTTCACTTTGAACTGCAAAAAGAATTTCTGTTTAAAAAAAATCCAATGTGTTTAGTTATTCAGGTTTCATTTATGTTATGTAAGGCAGTTGAAAATTTAAATGTTGCTTTCATTAGAAAAGATAAAATGTTTGTATAAACTATAAAAAATATCTTTGAAAAGTTATATTTATAATATGTACTGGAAGGAGATCAAAGAATTTTCTCTTGTTTAGTTAACACACCTACCAGCTGTGTATACAGTAAATTTTATTGTCTTGATTCCTTTGCTTGAGAGGAATTTTCACCTGCATGCACTTTTTTTTTACATTGGAAAGGCAGTAGTAAAAGTAGACTTACATATGTATACATATGTATGTTTGTATAAATATGTATGTATTTAAATAAGTTCTGTGCTGATTCAAGTTAAATTAACATCCGTGATCTAGATTTCCTTCAAGTCTGACTTTAAAGCTCTGGCTTTATACATTTAGTAACAAGGAAATCGTTACATAGAAAATAGTGTCAAAATTGATGTTTTCTTTAATGTATGTTGCCCAAATGTATGTTGGGATAGTGTTTTGTTCCTTTGCTTGTATTTCTAAACACAGCCATTAGTGGATAGGTTGCTTCACTGCCTTTGAATGTATAAGTGTGTGTATCTCAATAAATTGATGTAGTTATTTGGATGTATTTTGATCCATCAGAGCTAAAGAAACCGAGAAATTGATAGTCTGTTTCACTTTAAAGTGGCAGCGACATTGCTTAAAATTAAATTTTACTCCCTTTGTTAAACAGAACAACTTTGAAAGAACATCTGAGAATTCACAGTGGAGAGAAGCCCCATCTTTGTAGTATTTGTGGGCAGAGTTTTCGTCATGGAAGCTCTTACAGGTACAGATTTTTTTATAATAAGCTGCTAAACTATCTTGCTTAGTTGATGACATACATGCATGCATGTTGTCAACAAAATTCTTCATAATGTATGTGTTTTGATTTATTACAACTCTTAGAGCATTAGTAAATGAATATTAAATATTGAAAGTATGTTAATAATACGTGAGAAGTCATTTAATTTTTAATACAAGACGTTAGCATTTTAAACACAGACAGAATCCCATACAAATCTTGTGTCAAAGTTGACTTTCTTGTTCGTCTAAAACTTTTGCATCTTTGTTATTCAAAGAGAAAATAAGTGGAGGACTAAAATATCCTGCTAAACTAATGTCAGATACGGAGCTTAGCTCTGTTCTCTCTTGCTTTATAAGAGCAGTTTAAGCGTGCTGCAACTGAAAGTTATTTCCTGTGTGAAGCATTAAAGACTCTTCTGGTATTTTGCATTGAATTGGCAGTACAGATTATGTTAACAAAATTGGAATTTATACAGACTTCATCTAAGAGTCCACCATGATGACAAGAGATATGAATGTGAAGAATGTGGGAAAACATTTATTCGGCATGACCATCTGACAAAACACAAAAAAATACACTCAGGTAGGCATTTTCTTTGCAAATTGGCTCCAAATAAATTAATTATGGATTTCTTTTTTCAGTACATGCAATGTTTTAGGCCTGATAAAAGTTCCTCTCGCTATTTTTAAGGTCTACTAAAGTAGGGTTAATCTTACATGTTTTCAAGGTTTAAAAGACAAGTATTTCCTCCATGTTAACATAGAAAGCTGAGGGACAGTCAAAAACATGTAACAGTGAATTGCTTTAAAAATAATAATAAAAAAAAGCAAAAGTGAAAAAGGAGGATTTTTTTAATGAGTTCAGATTTCTTTTTTTTAATAGCAATTGTGTGAAACATCGTTACCACAACACAAAAGAAGCTGTCACAGTCTCTGTCAAAGTTTGTACACTGATCACTTTAATGTAAGACCATCTAAGAGATGTTGCTGAAGTCTCTGTAACGGGGAAGAGGGAATGAAGGAAGGTGGTGGGAGTCAACCCTGAGAACAGCCAGATGGGGATGATCAGGAGGAAGAAAACAAAAAAATCTTTCTGTTGCACTGAGAGCAGAAAGGTTATCAAATGTATAGGAAGGTGAAGATTCCCTAGGGACTTTTCCACTTTCAGAACAGGATCCAAAGAGAACGTGGCCTTCTAGAAGGCAAAATTTTCTAGGCAGCATGAAAATACGAAAGTGATCAGAGTCTAAACTTCCTGAGCCTTTCTTTTGAAGTACAGCTTCTTTTTTGGTGTTTGAAATCATAATGTCTGCTATAAAATAAAGAAATCTTTGAAAACTCAACTACAAAGAAAAAAAATCCTCTTTTCTACTCTATTTGCTTTTCCCCCTCTAGAAAGTTACATTCTTTGACTGTCCACACTCCTCCTACTTACATGAGAAGAAAAATTCTGCCACTTTGTGGAAGATCTCAAGATGACTAAAAAGAATCAAGATACTTTTAAACAGCAGCATAAAAGAAAAAGGTAACTATGTAAATGAGGATAATTAAAAAGATAAACACTGTGATGTAATTTTAAGTTCTAAAAATTAGTAGCTGAAAATAGTTGGTATGTTTAAATAAGCTTCTCTTTTAAAGCCCTTGAATTATTGAAGATACCACATTTTGGGTCATAATGAAGAGAGCAGATTCTCAGTTGTTCACTTGTACCTCATGCAGTGGGTGTTTGGGGAAGTGTCCCTGAACTCATAAACATGAATTTCTTTGTAGAAATGACAAACGGTCTGTAATAGTCATATATAACAAGTGGTAAAAATCCTTACTCTGATAGAACCAACTTACTTCTGGAATTTTGTTCTTTGATAACAGAGAATCCTTCTCAGAGTAAGGTATGGAAGAGCTTGATTGGCTGGACTTTGTGAACATGGATCTACTGTATGTCTTACAATTACAGCTCTTAGACATTTAAGAAGTTCCAGAAGATTTAACTAAAATATATTTAATTTTGCCCTTGTAGGTGAAAAAGCACATCAGTGTGAGGAATGTGGAAAATGTTTTGGCCGAAGAGATCACCTTACTGTTCATTATAAAAGTGTTCATCTAGGAGAAAAAGTCTGGCAGAAGTAAGTGTTGGGTTTTTGTATCTGCGTAAATCTTTCTGTATAGTAACTGATTTTGTTGGGACTTGTGTGTTTGTGCAGAATTCTAGCAGTCTGTGTGTTTGTTATGCCCGGTACCTTAGTCTTGATAGAGATACCAGTATTATCATTTGAAGTGGATTTCAGAAAATTGCCTTCACAATTTAAGCAAGGTGTTTTCTTTGTGGCATAGTTCATTGAATAAAATAAAAACGTAAAAAGGATCAAATTTTAATGTGTCAATTGTCTGTCTCCATATTGTTCTAAATTGATGGTTTGCTGTAGCATTGTCATCACAGACTTGTTAAGACTGAATTATTAAACATCATTGAAGCACTGTGAGAACTATCCCACACTTTTAGAAGCTGGTAGCAGATTAGTGGCTCTGAAAGGAGGCAAAAACTTTGAAAACCAAGTTATGTCTATGAATTGAAAATGCAAGAGGGTTTTTAATTCTTGAACTCCAAAAATAACCCTTTCAGAGATTTTCAAATAAACTGAGACGTAGTTGTTTTTTAAATTATGTGTTTTAACTGCTTGTACTCGTTAGCATTGGGTAGAAGCCATTATAGGTGTGTCTATGTTGAGTGTATAGGACTTTGTCTGCTTATTCTCTTTGATTTTTCTTGGTAGCCAATAGCCTAAACCATTCCTAGTACTTTATTTATGCCATAATTCCAACAAAGTGAAAGTCTCTTGTGGATGTTGGGCAAAAAAATGTTACTTAAGGATATTTTTGGGGTCAGAAAATAAGTTTTAGTGGCTTTTGCTCTTTGAATACTAAGTGCCAATCCCAGCAGAGGATAAGATTCAATATTGAAAAGAATCTAATTGACCTTTTTGGTATGCGGAAGACAGCAAATAGGAGCATGTGAGGAAATCTGGAAACTTTGATATTCAGCTATTTTGCAGTTAAAAATTTCAGATAGGACTGTGCATATAGCTTTATTGTAAGTTGGTTTAAAAAACTAAAGTATCTAACATAATATGTCTTTTCTTCTTTAAAGATATAAAGCAACATTTCACCAGTGTGAAGTCTGTAAGAAAGTTTTTAAAGGGAAATCAAGTTTGGAAATGCATTTTAGGACACATTCAGGTAAAAATAAAATAAAGCCCAACAAAACCATAAAACATGTAGGAATGTATTTTTACGCATCAACATTGATGGAATTATTTAATTCATTATGGTTGTCGAGTGTTCAGGACTAGAGTAGCAGGAAGCAGCAAGACCTTTTATGCTTTCTCATTTGTTGCTCATTCCTGAATACTACCTTCTGAATATATCACTTGAAATATTGATAATTCTTAGCACAGGTTTGTGGTATGCTCTCTTCACCTCTTCCTTTAGTTTATGGGTGTATGTTCATGCCAAATTTACCCAGACCTTCTAATAATTGTTGTGGTCCAGAGAATACTACATTTCAAGTGGTAACCTAAGCAAGGATTTTAAATCCTTTTGGAAAGGTTTATGTCCTTATATGTTTGACTTTGGTTTTCCTGCCTTATGTTTAGGGAAATCATTGTCCTTTTGAAATGTATAGGAGTGCAGATTCAGTTCATTTAATACCAGTATCATAACAGTTTAAAGATTGTTCTTTTTTATTTGGTTTATATTCTGATTATCTTTGTGTGTACCTGACAGAAATCATTAGTACTGAGAAAATTGTGTTAAAGGAGAAGGGTATGCTAATGTAACTTCTAAACAAACTTCTAATGGCTCCTTTGATTCCAAAATTGATGCTAAACATATGCTCTGGTTTATGCTAGGTCTCTGCGACAAAATCCATGTATGTATTTGCATATTTATGTGTGACATGTTGTTACTCAGAATAACTAGTTCTTCTCTGTCTTTACAGGCGAGAAACCCTACAAATGCCAAATCTGTAATCAGTCTTTTAGAATTAAGAAGACATTAACAAAACACATGGTTATTCATTCAGATGCTCGACCTTTTAATTGCCAACACTGCAATGCAACATTTAAACGAAAAGACAAGCTGAAATATCATATTGATCATGTTCACGGATCAAAGGCTGCAGAAGAGGTATTGACATCTTCTTCAGAGGAAAAGCTAGTCTCCTTACCAGTGCAGTACACCTCTGATGACAAAGTTTACCAAACTGAGGCTAAACAATACGTGGAACAGTCCAAAGCATATCAATCAGAAGCCAAAACTTTGCTACAGAATGTATCTCCAGAAGTATGTGTGCCTGTGACTCTGGTACCAGTTCAGATGCCTGATCCACAAGCTGATCTAGTACAGCATTCTGCTCAGTCACACGGCATTATTCCTCCACAACCCGAGCAGACAGATTATCAACGAGCAACAGATCTATCATTTCTAGAGAAATACACTCTTACTCCACAACCTGCAAATATTGTTCATCCTGTAAGGCCTGAACAAATGTTGGATCCTAGAGACCAGTCATACCTTGGAACTCTACTGGGGCTAGATACGGCTCCTACTGTACAGAATATTTCAAACAATGAACATTCATGATCAGACCATAACATTCCACCTAATTTACTAAGCCATTAGCCAACAGAAGGCTGATATGGCAATTAAGATTTATATTTTATATTTTATTTGGACTCATGAGTCTTCTGCATAGTTTTGGAAAATCAGGTTTGTTTACATAATATTTGAACATTTAGGAACATTTTGATGCATACTGAAAGAGTGTTTCTTGTGATTTTAAGAGTTTTTAAAAATCTTATAGATGGTCTTTTAAAAATTATGCTCTGAAATATCTTTTAAGGATAGTGGCTGAAAAATGTAATTACGTATCTGGCTATTATTTTTTAAAAAAAAATTGCCTTTCTGCATCTCACTTTGAGTTAATGCTTTAAGTGTACTAGAAAGCATTCTGGAAGAATAAGGACTATTTCAAATTCAGTAAAAGTTGTAAGGGCAGGCAGGGATGTAAAACACAAACTTTGAATTATGTTTCACATAGAAATTAAAATATAATTTTACTTGAACCCTCTGGCATTTTGTAGGGTTTTAAAGTCTGCTGGACTCTAGAGCCAAGCCAGTGGATGCAGGAACTAGATTCTTCTGAAAAGTGATATAGATATTTTATGAAGACACTAAACAGGGTGCTTGGTGATCCCCCTGAGTATAATTAGGCTGCCTAAATTTGGCCTCTTAATTTTTCCTTGATCTCTAAATAATGAATTACGTGGGAAGATCTAGACAATGGTATTGTCTAATTTTCTACAGTTAGTCCTACATAATTTTAATATGCATTTTTTCTTGCCTTTTCAGTCTTGTTTGTCTTCTGAAGTGTGCCCCACACTCTAACTTTGAAAGAAATGGGAGTATTTGCAAGGTCATTTTAATCTATGAACAGTCATAAAGGATTGGCATGGTTTATCCTTGTTACAGCAAAAGTTATAACAGGGTCCCATATTAGCATGCCCATTTTCAGGTTAGAACAGTTCTCAACTTCTATTTAAAAAAAAGGAATAATCGGTAATTATAAATCTCCTGTGAGTTGCTAATGAAATAATTTTGTTTCACACTTTCTTGTACTGTGTTTATAAAACAAAGTCAAACTCTTGAGAGTATTTTATGTCTTTAATTACTTTTAGCTTTTTCTTTGCTAGACGGAAGTTTTTTCCCCAAGAACCATTCTGAACTACAAGTCTAGTGTAATTCACCATGAAATCTAGTATAATTTAACCTCATCAAGCTTTCTATTTTAAGCCTACTTTAAAAATAATTATTCTGTATTTGTTTGGTGAATATTATGCCAAAGAAAGTATCTGAAATAATTTTATAGTCTTCATTATTCCTCACAAGAATTACATACTAAAGCAAAATTTTCCCCAGTTTTCCCTATTCTTAAATTGCTGTCTTAAAGTTTAAAATGGGAAGCTGGATGTATGTGTATTATTGTAACTGTTAAATTTATCCAATGACCTGACCACGAGTGATCTGTGGTGAAAAGCTCGTTTATCATCCCAGTTCTGTAAACTCTAAATGGCATGGATCATTTGCAATCCTATTCAAATCTTTGGTGTTAGATTCTTTTAATCCCCATCTACTTCAGTGTTGAGCAGTTTGCAGGAGAGGGGCCGGAGCTGCCTGAATGTTCCTATTTTGAAGCTTGTACCCTAATGGATTCTTAACCTAAACACACCAAAGATTTCTGTTAGCTGTTAAATAGTGGCAGAGTTATAGAATTTTAAGTGTTATCAATATTTAAATAGGACTTAGCCAAAGAAGCACAATAGAAGTCCTAAACTTTAAAAGTTCAGTTTCTAAAACAGGACTACATATGTTTAACTGTTCTATGTTTGTATCTCTAAAGGAAAATTTAGAGCTGTGCTCTGGGAATGTTCAGACTGACGTGCTGTAAATATATCTGGTAAGAAGCTGAATACTAGCAAATACACAGCAATAATGAGGCCATTGAATGCCACCTTCTGAAAGGACACTATCAAGTACTACCCTTCCTGCTTTCTAACTCCGTCTTCATCTCCTTTCAAAATAAAACTGTTTGCGTCATCTTTACACTCCAGGGCTTGAAACCTGCTGGCTTATGTGTAGTTTTCAAGTCAACGTGTATGTATCATATTCATATTACCGCGTGTGGGCGTGAAACACGACCTCCAGCATTTGCGATTGTACCATTAGAAATAACCCAACATTGATGGTGTCAGCGTAGTTCTCAGACTAAAAAGCCTATCTCTTTGTTATTTGTTGTCTTTTCTGTCCTACGGTAGAAGAAAATACTGCAGGATTTTGACAAAACAGTGGCTTAAAAATAGTTAGAAACTAATTTTTTCTTTTAAAATCCAGTCTGTTTGGAAGGCACTCTAGGAAGATACTAAAATGGAATTTGGATCATATTTACTTGATAATGTCCTTTTTAAAATTCTTTCATGATTGTGCCTTTTACATATATTCTGAATAATGGCTTTTTCTCTAGTTCAGTTGATTATTCAGAAAACATTAAGGTTAATATCTTCCAAAGGGCTTCATGGTTTTGAGTGCCCAACAAGAAACGGATTATAAAAGGACTCATTTTTCAGAAAAATGAGCGCTATCTTTGCTGTTTGGGTTGCCAGAATTACTAGTCATTCCTGGAAAAAATGACCTACTAGTTCTTTGGCGTTCTTTTATTTGCAGATAACCCTACTAGTTAATGTTTTTACCTGCTGGTCAGGCTGGATCATTGCCAGTTGACAGTGAAAGAAAATAGGAAAGCTTATTATGTGCTAGATACGTAGTTTTTATTTTTTTAATACCATGAGCTGTAATCCTTATGGCTTTACCTCTATTTAAAATTCGTATATGAGCAAAGTAAATTTTCCTGGACTGGTACTTCGTTTGGTAGGTGGAAGTGGCTGCTTTCTGCTCGATGGAGGACAGTTCCTCTTAAGAGGAATGGAGTTGAAGGGCAGAGATCTGCACCTCGCAGCCGCATGGGTTGAAACTCCACAGGCGTCTGGCACCTCCTTTTTAATACATTTATGTACTCACGGAAGAGGGCACATCCTGTTGAGCTGGAGGGTGCTTTTACAATAAAGGCTATGTTTTATCTGGCAGTCGTTGACTCAGTTGAGCATTTGTTGCCAAAGAAGGAAAAAGCAGGTCTCAAAAATATCTCTAAAGAATGATCAGTGGCACATAGCAAAAAGTTGGTCTTTTCCACATGCTGACCTTTGGGGAGAAGAGTAGAGTCCCTGTTGGTACTCTAAACTGCTACGTGGTTCTGAGAACTTACTGCACTCGTTCTGTTTAAACGTTGAATTCTGTATTTTTTTACTGAACAAATTTCTGGTTGTTGGCTGGGTTACTGCCTTTAATTCTTTAAGTGGATTTTATGTTCAGTTTATTTATTTATATTGGAATTTCCTCTTTGAGCACTGACACTTTTCCTACAGAGGTATGGCTCTCATGGGTTCTGTTTATGCTGAACATCAGTAATGGTGATGATCTATCTTCTGTAAGGCTGTGGTTTCCTTAAAAATATAGTGCTACTTTAGTCTGGATTATAATTCGGGTAGTTCTTTTTAAAGATGGGTCATGCCAGAACACAATAACAAAAGATTTATTTGGTATCATCAAAGAGCTACGGTTGTTTGCCTAGTAACAAATGTGAAAGCATTCAGACCTCTAAAGAATGCTTCAAAGGAATCGCCTCCTAATGTGTTTGGATCGAACATGAAATGTGTTATGGAGTGCTAAGGAATAAATGACCCTCGAGTTTTTAAATTTAAAATAATTTCTGTGTAGAAGTTCATGAATGTAGAATTATGAATGAATTCTGAGAAGGCTGTTGCAGGTGAACAGGGTTTTTCCCCTGAAAACAATGAAAAAGATGCGAAATTTTTCTATATTGAGCATATGTGTGTAACTGATCCATATTGTGTTCTCCAGATGACTGAAATTTAAGGGAAATAGAGTGCGTTTGTGTGTAGGTCCTTGTGACTACTGTCACATGTGCTCTTTTTCGACGGTGTTGTCTCGCAGTGATTGGATTGTTTCACCATATGCGTTGAAGAACGACACTGGCAGAATATAATGCAGGGCAGTCGCTTTGCTTAAGCCCATAAGGATCTTTTTCGTGGTTCATACGAAATGTTTTGGTTTAAGAGGATTTGATGGAACAAAGGTAACAATGGCAAAATTTTTTTAATCCCCAATAACCATTTTGATCATGTTTAAATGTTGGTCCTTTTATATGAAAGAATAAGGTAAAATAAACTCAATATTTTGTCACTGGTATATGAGATAATGTGTTTTAAATGTGATCTGTATAGGTTGATATTTTAGATGGAAGTCTTTAAGTAAAGTTGTCTTTTTAGGGGAAATTCTTTGCTGTAAGGAAAAGTTAGGAAGTGTACTGTAAATGTAGAAGTACTCGGTCCTATGTGTAATTTTGATTGTTATGGAAAAGTAAAGTTCTTTTGTCTTAACATTGCTTGCTTCACAGGATTTCTTGCAGGGATGCTTGTGCTAAGTTTTGACTTCTGATATATTTTTTTTTTTTTAAACAGCACGGAAACACAGCATTCTGTACGTGTACGCCTTTCACTTTTAAAGCTCATGAAAGATATACAGAGGAGGCAAACTTCCCCCCCCAATCACATCTGTGCGCGTCTCGTTCTTCTACTTTTTATTTTAAAATATTTTGTAAATTAAATTTACTTAGAAAAAAAAAAACCACTTGCCCACTTGCCTTCACTTGATTATTTTAATTTTTTTTTTATAGGGGAAGAGCTGCTTTTTTTTTTTTTTTTCATGGGGGTTTGCTGAATCAATCTTTTTTTTTTGTTGGTTGGTTGGTTTTTTTTTTTTTTTTTTTTTTTTTTTTTTTTTATTTC